>JBAMYA010045419.1:0-11734 GCA_037176975.1 Arrhamphus sclerolepis
CACTAGAGACTGCAGTTCCTCCAGTGACCACTAGAGACTGCAGTTCCTCCAGTGACCACTAGAGACTGCAGTTCCTCCAGTGACCACTAGAGACTGCAGTTCCTCTAATGACCACTAGAGTCTGCAGCTCCTCTAATGACCACTAGAGACTGCAGTTCCTCCAGTGACCACTAGAGACTGCAGTTCCTCTAATGACCACTAGGCTGCAATAATCAATTGGATGATTTTTCTTTGCAACTGAATATCTCGTCAAGTGGGGTAAAGGCTGATTTACACCAAAGTCAAGTATATTCTATGTGAGTTGGAGTTGGTCAGTGTTGAACATCAGTCATTTTAACTGACAGTACAGAAAACTAATGTTCTACCCGGCTGGAAAAACAACAAAATAATGAGAATTATAAGGTGAAGAAGAACAAATGGACCAGTCGTTTCTTGAGGTCTGAGCCAACAACACACGCAGTTACCTTTGGAGAGAGATGCACATCAGGCTACGGTCACACCTACGGCATGAATACGGCACATGCACTGATGACTGATTGATATTTTGTATCACTGCTGATTGATCACTCATCCTTAAATCTGAAGTGTCACACCTGTTCAACCAGGTGAGTATGTGGTGGTCCTGGTGGTGGTGCTTCATGCCAAAAGGTAGCTTCAGTAGCAGAAGAGATGCATCTTTCAATTAAATCCAGCAAAAATCAAGCCACAGTTACTTTTAAATGACCTGGTACGTGCAGTTAAATTCAACTCCAATTAAAATCTACTTTACTAATCCTGAAGGAACCAGATCTGTCATGGGGAGGAGGTTGTTCACTACTTCCTGTACAGTTTGTGGTTATCTGACAGAACAAAGAGAGCCAAAGAGTTTTACAGTGCTTCCTCAAAGTAACCAGATGAAAGTAAAACTGGCATTTCAACACGGAAACCCCCAATTCAATTCAGTTTTATTTCTATTGCATATATTTACAACAAAGTTGTCTCTAGGCGCATTTGAGAAACCCAGATCATGACCCCTGAGCACATGGCAGAGCCTAACAGTGGCAAGAAATAAATCCCTCTTGGGAAGAAACCCGGACCAGGACCTGGATCAGTTCTAGGGGGATGCTCCTGATGATAGCCAGCTGGTAAAGGAAGAAAAACATATTTGTGTTGCTGCAAAGAGACTGGATAAAGAAGTATCGAAGTGAGCAGGTAAAGACTTGAACTTGTGTCCACTTGTGTGTTTCTGCTGTTTCAGGAGTTCTTTCATTACTCAGTTGGGGCCGTCCTCGTCTTCATCGCCTCCATCGTCGCTGCGGCGAAGTGTGGAGGAGTTTCAGCGCTCATCGTTGCATCGGTACGTAGCCTCAGAAGACTTTCACTTTTCAGCTCTGCGAGGTCGCGAGGTGTTTTCACCTGGGCTGGAAACCTGGCAGCTGTTTCTGGAGGGTGAACGTGTGTGATGCTCTGATCCTCTGGTTTGCTGCTAGAAGACCGCCTCCATGTTTGTTGGACGTTCAGACCCTGAAACTGGGAGTTCCCCTCTGTTCCTGCTGCTAATTACACAGGAAGCCACATCAGCTCCTCTGATAACACTGTGCCTGTTAGGAAGACGACAGAAATCTTGAGTAAATCTTGTAAAGTGACGCTGACGTTCCAGATGAATGTGGTGACTTTTCATGTGAATGTGGATTTTTGTTGTTTGTCTTTTCAGGTGTTTGGGTTCATAGCAACGTTTTTGATGGCTGTTAACTTGTGGACGTCCTACAGTGTGGCCTGTGGACCCCAGGCTGGTATGTACCCTGATAATCATCCACATATCTTCGTACACGATTTTTCTTTTTTTTATTTTTACATTTGCTTCATTACAGACAGAATTACTAGCGCCTCCAAGTCATAGGCATTCGTGGGTAGACTCTAAGCTCCTCCCCTTTTTTTCCTCCAATGTGACGAATGATCCCTCTGCAGAACATCTGTTGAACTGTTTCATGATCTATAGAAGCATTCTGACTGAAAAATGGGGCGATAATGCAGTTGTACGAGAAAAACTGCAGCGCAGATGTCCATCCATCTTCTTGTGCTCATCTGGTACCGGGTCGTGGGGGCAGCAGCCTGAGCAGTGACGCCCAGACTTCCCTCTACCAGACACCACCTCTAGCTTTTCCAGGAGGATCCCAAGGCCTTCCCAGGCCAGCTAAGCTACATAGTCACCCTAGCGTGTCCTAGGTCTTCCCCTGGGTCCCCTCCCAGTGGGACATGCCTGGATTCCAGGGGGGATTGCAGCCGCGACTGGCACCAGAGACCTTACGGCCACAGCTTCTAACAGCCGCATCCACAATAGAAGTGGAGAACATGGTCCACTCAGACTCAATATCTCCAACTTCCCTCGGGATCTGGTCGAAGCTCTCCCGGAGGTGGGAGTTGAAGACCTCCCTGACAGAGGATTCCACCAGGCGTTCCCAGCAGACCCTCACGATATGCTTGGGTCTGCCAAGTCTGTCCGGGTTCCTCCCCCACCAGCGGATCCAACTCACCACCAGGTGGTGATCGTTTGACAGCTCAGCCCACAACCACAACCACTTCAGGGATTAATAAAGTTATATTAATAAAGTTATATATATATCTGTCTACAAGACAATAAACCACTCATTAACCACTTTGCCACAACCACTAACAGTGGTGGTTGTATCAGGAAGGGCACCTGATGTAAAACATTTGCGATAAATCAGCTTGGAGAACACACACTCGATTTGCATCTGCTGCAAAGGGGAAAAAAAACTCAAGGAAGTTGTTGTAACCTGCTAACTGGAAGTTTCAGTGAATCCAGAATCCATAGATGTAAATGCATCAATGGGACAGAGAAAAAAAAACTCATTTGCATTTTACAAAATAGACTTTTTTCCACAATGACACGTGCAGTACTTTAAACAGAACAGGTGAAAGTTTGCTGGCTTGTAGGGAAGCTGCTCTTATTGCTTCTGCGACTTTCTCTCTGTCATCTGCTTCTTTCCTCCCTCTTATCAGTATGTGCAGCAAACCGTGATGATTTGTGTGTATCCATTTTCCAAATATCTTTTCTTTTCTTTTTTTTGATGTCAGTGGTTTTTCCTGTTTGTTTTTTTTCTTTTTCAGCATGGTTTTGCTCTCACTTTGACACCTTCAGAACCTATCTCCTATCTCAGTTCACTTTTTCTGCTGGCTGTTTTCTGCCTGCCCAGTCTGTTCAAATCAGCATCTCCTGTAATGTTACAGAAGTGTGTGAGGTTTGTCCTCTAAGAAAAAAATAAATAAATTTTGAGTGCGGGTTCGAATGACACATTTACTTCGTCATTGTGGACAGTAACTCATGGACGATTAATCATTACATTGAAATGTAATGATTCACAAAGAAAATGATTTAAAAAATCAAAAGCCCCTTAACTGTGTTTCAAAGTAGCTCTTTTGGCACACAATGGAACACTAACACACAGCTGGACACAAACCAACAATATCAAAAACAAAAGCAGAGTAGGGATGGATGAAACGCTGAAGAATGACGATTAGAATAAATAAAAACACCCGCAATTAAATAAACAAAATAAACAGGTACATTCTAAAATGAAGGCATTAGTAATTGAATAGATAAATGAGTAATTTAAGATATAAATAAATGTTTTCATTTAAAATAAATATAGAAGTAAATTAATAAGTAAAAGTAGAATATGTAGTTGAGTTACAACAGCATAAGTATAAAACAGATAAATAATAAAACTCCTATAATAATAAAACTTTACTCAGAATCAACCAGGACAAAATACTTAAGTGTTTCCTCATGTGAAAACAGACTTTCTGGGGATTTTAAATCCAAGATTTGATATTGGATGAAATTTAACTGAATATTTGGAATTTTTCTTCTTAAGTGAACTATAAGATTTCCACATTTGGCAGCACGAGGCTCACTGGCCTCCTCTACGCTCTCTTCTTCTTCATCACAGGAGGTGTCTGAATACAAAGTTTGTCTTTTGCAGTGTTTAAGATGAGGTTTATGCGACCCTCAACGTCCATGGATTTAGAGTAGAGGTAGGATATTCAGACAGATCTGCATCCGTCCTTTTATCACCAAAGTTGGAGCCTACCACAGCTGTCAGCGGGGGAGAGTGAGAGTTGTGGTAGAGTTGGGGTCACCTGGTCATTGTCGGGACAACCAACCACTAACACAGCACTGCCTGACGTATGTTTTTGTTCTATGAAAGAAATCCCAAGTGGCTGCTGGTTAGTCTTTGCATTAATGTGCTGACTGCATAAAAAGGCTGTGGTTGTGTGTTGAAATGGGAACTTTATAGCTGTGACTCAGCAGTATCGGCCACAAGTTCCTTTGAAGCTAAATTATTACTTGTTTGTTTTTTTTTATTTCTTAGAGTTAGCCTGCCGGTAATTTAAGTGTTTCGTCATGGTGTTTTCATCTTATATTACAAATTGCATTGTTTGGGCAGCCATGTTCTTTAGTCTGAGTTACATGAGCGATCATCAGGTGATCGTCTCTGACTGTCTGAACGTCTTTGAACTTTGTTGCAGCAGGATTTGACATGATGATTACTTCCAAGCATAAACATTAATAGCCAGGGTCAGAACACCAAGGCCCTCTACTTCTTTGCTACCTGTCCCAAATGTCACTCGGCTCATACCTACCAGCATATGGGAGGGGGAATTGATGACCTCACGAGCAAGTTTCCCAAATCTCTTAGCTCGTATTTGTCAGTGTAGACCACTATTTGTATGGATTGGCAACTGTGTTCTTTTCTCAGAAAAAAACTTGCTAAATTCTTTTGACTCATCAACAAGAACCCACTACATGAAGTTTCTGTTTCAGCTGTCTGATGATCATCAGTTCATTGAAATTCACCATCACAGCTAAGAAGACATTATGATTAGAGAATACAGTGTTGATTACTGTAATGGTTGTAATTTCCAATACTTTGAGTCAATTCTGGTGCCCGTGACTTCAAAAGATGTGTAACTTCCTTCTTCCTTGAGTGTTTCATACCGTACTTCCTGTAGAGTCAGCTTTTATGCAGAAGTGAATTCCAGAGGTAAATTTCTAAACTAATGCAGGTATCAAGAGTTTCCACAGAAACCCCTCATGGAGAATCATACTTAAAGTGTGTTCCCAACATACAGTCTGCCAGCAGTGTCTACACCACGAATTCTTCTCATTTTAATGGCCTTGTGTAACACAGTACTTGTCTTTGTTATCAGTTAAACTACAATCGGTCCATTGTTGATATTTAGCCAAATAGCAGTTGCCACCTGGGAATCCCTGTTTGAGCCACAGCCAATCAGAGGCGGTGTATCGGATGAGGTCAGTGTTATGAAGGGAATTCCGAGGAAATCGGCAAAGCCAGGACGTGCCAGCAGCTCAAAATATTTTTTCCTTCAACTTTCACGACCTTTCTATTTTGAGTGTGCAAATCAGTTCCTTTAACACGTGCTGCCGTTTGTGTTCTTCTTATAGTACGAAGAATTTGCAACATTTGTATCCCTCCTCGTAGCATTTTCAAATGGTCCACTGTGTTCTGCTGTGCCTCATTTCACATGCGCGTTTTGTTAATAAAATAGGAGTTTAGGGACGTTCCAACAACGGCGTAGTGTCAGATTCTGGACCGCAGGACCCTCCATCTGCAGTCCATCAGGGAAATGACTTTTTAAGACTGATGGTAACGAAACACACGTCTTGTAATCTGAACGGGCCAACGATCAGCCGACTTTGAACAATAGAACAACAATGAGCACAAAAAAAAAAGAGCTGGTTTTGGATTGCTGATTTTCAAAGAACGTCTTTCTCCTGGCACTGCAAGATTGAGAACATTTCTACATAAAAGGAAAAAGGGGAAAAAAACTCATAATAAAAAAAATTGATTGCGCTTTGTTAATATAAGTGGCTTTTCATTTAACCTCCCAGTGACGAATCGACATGCTTAATAAGAGCTGAACCCTGCTGGGCAGTTTTCTTGTTTGCTGGGCTGTGGGAGGAAGCATTTTCAGCCTTCAGCTTATAACACACTCGTCCTCCTCCATGGGGTCAAATCCAGGAGAACAAAGTAGCGCCAGCGTTTACTACCAGAAGCATTTGATCTGTGCTGATGGTGTGGTTGTTGCAAACCAGAATGTACAGTGAAAACCTCTTCATACTATTTACTTTGACAAAGAGAGACGGGTACCTTACAGAGCACGTGAAATTATTCCTGACCGCTTTTTCCTACATGTTGCATTTGGCCAGGACCATTATTACTCCAGTCATATGGCTGATGTAACTGATGAACGGCTGCCGCACCATTTATCATGCCTGTTGTCACCCTGAGGGAGAATTGAGCGGTCATGCTTCCCTTATTCATCATGCTTGACAAGTTAAAGACTTTTCAAGCTGGGAGTTGGTCGATATCTACACGACTCCCTCATGAAATATGTTAAATTGCTTCTAGCTTGTTCACTTAGAGGCTGTGTGTGCTTGCAAACTTCAGTTAATCAAATTATTTCTTGTGTATTTTCCTTGGTCAGTGTATCACTTAACTAGCAGTAACGCCTGTTTAAAACACTTATTTGTTAAAGATGTATGTGAATGTAGTCTGAGTCAAATTTAAAATGGTCCTTAGCTGATATGTAGTTACTCACAGCATCCACTTATGTCATCAGCTGAGTTGAATGGTCCCTCTTTATTCTTAACAAAAAAAAAAACCGTCATATCGTAATAGAGTTGAATTCACTTTCCTGTCCAGAGAGAACAAAAGCTCAACTTTGACACTTTCACTTTTGGAGAATAAAAGGCTTTTTAATGGAGAATGTCACTTGGATCGTCATGCAGGATGCGTGTTTTTGTGCGGACGTACGCACCGGTGTGTAGCAGATGGGAAGCCGCAGACAAAAGACTCAGCTGGCCGAAGTTCATGAAGGCGGATGCGTCGTTCCTGAACCCAGACTGGCTGCCCCTTCTCCCTCTGACCCTCAGTCTCAGTCAGTGGCCTGATCATTCGGCCTCACTGCTTTTAAAGTTTATAACATCATTTGTCATTTCACTTATTGGACGTTAAATATAGTCAACAGAAAGCTGTCAGTTTATACTTCTAAAAATCTGTTTTTTTTGGATGCTTATCTTAGGTTTCAAAGTCACGCATTTAAATGCTTGGCTCGTTCACATTTAGCCTCAAAGGCAGATTTTTTTCTTTATTTTTTCTAACGTTTCATCCACATTCGTCATCTTCCGTGTTTGCAGATGGAGCGTCAGCTCCTGATGCAGAATGAGATGAGAGAGAGACAGGCTGCGATGCAGATTGCCTGGTCCAGAGAGTTCCTCAAGTACTTTGGGTCTTTCTTCTCAGTGGCCACAGTTGGACTCACAGTGGGGTGAGGCTTTAAAAGGCTCTAGTGACACATACACATGCTGAGTATGATGACAAATATAAAAAGTACATTCTGATTTACTGAGAGCATTTTGTTGTATTTGATGCATTTTAATCCAGTGGATTGTTTGCACACACACGAGTGATGCTAATAATGAATGTAAAAACAGTTTCTTCTCTTCATCTGTGCTGTTTATTCAGATCCATTAAAAGAAAGAAGCCAGCCTTGCTGGCTCCCCTTGTCCCTCTGGGCTTCATATTTGCCTACCAGATGGACCTCGCCTACGGGACGCTAATTCATCGGATGAGAGGTGAGGTTGCTCAGCTGCCAGTGCTACCATGCGGTACTCCCATGTCCCCAGCTTCATGAAACTTCATTAATGACATCCATCCATCCATCGAGCAGTTGAAACTAACCCACGATCAATAATGAACCTGTTTATAAAGCCAACAAAAGCTTTAAGTGTTTGTCTCTTTCTGTGAAACACTGCTGCATTAAAATCCACTGTTTTTATGTTGTGTTACACTTTTAGGGGAGGCTGAGACTATTATTACATCCGAGCACGACCGCCTGGACTTACCTCACGGGACTCCAACCTTTGAGAGCATAGAGAAGGCTCGCCGCGCTAAAAGTGGCCTCATCTCCATCTTGGAGAAATGATCTGTTGTTTTTGATGTGAGTCAGAATCAGAACCGTCCAGTCAGTGCTTTATTATGGACAGGAACTTTCAGATACTATCTGGGTTTTTAAAATTTTCCCATTG
Source organism: Arrhamphus sclerolepis (assembly GCA_037176975.1). Taxonomy (NCBI): domain Eukaryota; kingdom Metazoa; phylum Chordata; class Actinopteri; order Beloniformes; family Hemiramphidae; genus Arrhamphus; species Arrhamphus sclerolepis. The sequence continues at coordinate 8,117 of JBAMYA010045419.1, forward strand.
TGCCATTAAAAAGTATGTGGTGCAAAAACAACTACACTGTTAATAACTATTAGATGTTGAATGTGCTCTAATTAAAGCTACATCTAATGATTTTCAACCGCTGGAGGACAGAGACTCTGCACTGTCAGAATAAATAATATAACATCAACTTAGTCAATCTGCTGAGACGTGCACGGTCTTGCAAGTCCAATGTTCATGTACTTTTGAGCTCGCGCTTTCTTTTCCTTTTTTTTTTTTTGTTAAATGGTGCTTTTGTTTGGATTTCTGCTACATTGTGTCAAATAATTTTAATACTAAAGAGCATCAAACCAAATATATTGCACCTTTGATTTTTTTTTTCTAATCAGGGCAGTAGGACTTAGTGGATGTATATTACAATGAGCTGATGTTTTTGCTGTTGCATTTTTTTGTATTGTGTTTGTCATATTTAAATAATATTTGTATAAAGTAAAAAATAAAATAAATCATGCTCATTCTGTTGCTTAAAATGTTTTATTTTTGTGTAAACAACACTGGCAAGTTGAATGTAAGGCCTTATATACCTTGTTTCATTATATATGTATATGTGTGTATATATAGATAGATAGATAGATAGATAGATAGATATTTGCATCACACACAGTCTCATTGTGTGATGCACACATATTGAAGCTTAATAATATTACTACAAAAAAAAATAACTCCAAGAACGTCACTGACTTGGTCTAAATGACGTGTGTGTGACAGAGAGGGTGGATCACATAAGTTGCGTACTGAACTGGTTACTATATAAGGTCGTGTCCGCTGGCTAAGAGAGAGCCAAAAGCAAAGAAGACAAACAGAAGTGTCTCCTGCTTTTTTCTAAGAGGCTTTAAGTGAAGTCTCTTTACAGAAAACCAAGGAAACGGGATCCACGGCTCCGACCAGACCTGAGGTGGAACTCAGCTGACCCCAGCTGTGCAGCGCAAAGCACCCAGCTTATTCAGTCAGGCGCTGCAAGAGTGAAAATGCTCTGGAGGGTGTCTCTCACCGTGGCAGTGGTGTGTGTCGGAGGTATTTGCAGCAGCTTTGTGAGGGCTGATGCGATGAACAGACTGATTGTACCCAGGGACTACGGGGTGAAACTGTGTGGGAGAGAGTTCATCAGAGCTGTCATTTTCACCTGCGGCGGCTCCCGGTGGAAACGATCCTCAGACTTGGGTAAGTCAACGCTGCTGCACTGTCATTTAGTGCTCAATGTGCGGAACACTTAACTGCACAGGTATTTTAAAAAGGGACCAAAAAAAAAATTCACACATAGGCAGAAAATATATTGTAGAAAACTACACAGGTTTCTGTCGGTTTTGGAGAATATGTGAAGTTTGCTCAAGTAATGGAATGCATTTTCTTTGCCTCAAAAATTTTAAAGTACAATCATTGGTGAAAATAAATATTTTGGTTAAACCGGACTGATGGGAACAAAAAAAAATCATTTAATTAGCATCTGTGAATCTACAATAAGCTTTAATATTTAATGTCTTGCTGGTTTTGAGGTAAATAAACACATTTAAAAGTCATTTTGATGATTTTTCTTCTAGACCCCTACCAGTGGAATTCTCTCGATGGAACGACAGTGGAAGACAACCAGCAGTCCTGGCAGCGCAGTGCAGAGCTCACAGACACCTACTCTCAGCTCCCTGTTGCCTCCTCATACTCCCTGGCAGACCTCCTGACCCTTCACAGGGCCACCAGCGACAGGCAGCAGCCCCCCCTGAGCGTCCCAGCCTCGGTGGGGGCGTCCACAGTTCTAGGCAAACAGGAGAACCTAGATGGGGCTGACAGGCTCATGTCCAGTAAGAAGAAGAGGAACTTTTCTCTGGGTGTGGCAGGGATGTGCTGCAACCAGGGCTGCACAAAGAATGATATCGGACGCTTGTGCTGAGACAGAGAGGGAGAAAGGATGCATGATGGCAGAGAGGTTGTGACATGAAACTGATGTGATGTGCTGTAATGGGCGTGTGCAGTCCTGAGATCATATAAAGCTTAAAGAATAAAAGAGTTATATCTGACACTTTATAGACTGCAGTAAGCTGTTACTGCTCGTCTTGATGCACAGAAATGTGCAGAAGACAGTTTCTCACCACAGCAGTCCAACTTCATGCCTCTATGTCATGATGTGTTGCTTAATGTCACCTCATGTTCTGTATGTACTGTCACCCTTCCTGCATTCTGCAATAAATTTCAATACTATGTTAATATGAAATGTGCAGCAGTGTCATACAATATCGAGCAATTAACAGCTTTTTGGGGGTTTTTTTCCCCTTGGGCCTGACAAATAAAGACATACTAAGAACAATATTACACATTAATGTTATTTGGGCCGCTGTGAACTCATCGTTGACCTTTATTTACAGCATTACTGCTGCAGGATATTTTCCTGTCGACAACATGAGGAATAAAATAAGGGTTAGGGATTTGAATTTCCATCTAAAGAAAACTGACCTTTGAATAAAACTTTGCAATAAAATTTTATCTAAATCAGTTTTAAGAATGTCAAAAAGTCATGCTAAGAATGTTAGTTTAAAAAAATGGTTTAATAAAAGAACAGAGGCACATTGAACCTATATTATAAATCCATTTTTGTTCATATTTACATCCATTTACACGCATACTGCTTTCGTATGACAGACTACAATACAGGTTTACTTTTGCTTCCACATAATTAAAGTTATACATTGGAATAAAAGTGAAGAAATTTTCACCGGTTAAACAGGCTTTTCCATTTTGTTCATCAAAATCTTTGGACACATTTTGTTTCAAATGATCATGTTTGAGGCTACAAACCAACTCACATTTGTCACACTAATAGTTATATGAGTTTTTTTTAAAAAACATCCTGTCTTACATTTTTAAAGCAAGCAATACTTAAGTGAAGAAAGTTTAATAGGCTCTTTTTCAATGCTGCGTCTCTCCAACTTATTTTGTACATTGTGGCATTTATGCGACTAAAACCATACTGAAACAGAAACATACACCTTTAATGGAAGAAATCAACCTCAGAAGGAAAAAAAAAGAAAAAGAAGGCATCCTTCACTTTTCCACATGTTCAGCTGTATGTGGAAACAATAGCCTTGTAACATTCAAAATTTCATACCACTTTTAGAAAATATATACAACGTAATAAAACACTGAGTCAATGATAGCACTCCAATGCAAATCCCAGTTCTGAAAAGTTGGGATGATGTATAAAATGTAAACATAAACCAAATTTAATAATTTAAAAAAATCTTCATAAACCCCTATTTTATTCACAATAGAGCATAGAAAATATTTAATGTTGTACGTGAGACATTTTTGCATTTCCTGAAAAAATATCAGCTCATTTTGAATTTAGTAGCTGCTATATGCCTCAACAAAGTTGGGACGTGGGCAACAAAACGATGGAAAACCAAGTGGCACCTAAGAAAAAAATAATATATATAGAAACATCTCGGAACCAATTAGGTTAATTACCAACAAGTCCCTGATACAAATTGTTACAATGAGAAGTAAAGCTTGCACATCTGGAAAATAAATGCTGAAAAGTAAATACAGGCTTGAGAGCAACATGTGCTCACATTTAGACTGTTTTGTTGTTGTTGTTGTTGCTGATGATGCCCT
>JBAMYA010045420.1:0-11734 GCA_037176975.1 Arrhamphus sclerolepis
GCTGCTATAGGCCTAGGCTGCTTGGAGTAAGTCTCTTAGACCACCTCCTAGTTATGCTGCTATAGGCCTAGGCTGCTTGGAGTAAGTCTCTTAGACCACCTCCTAGTTATGCTGCTATAGGCCTAGGCTGCTGGGAGGAGCCCTGTTGTCCACTGAGCGTCTGCATCCTGTCTGTCTGATCTCAGTCTCAGATTGTCCAGAATCATTTAGTAGAAGCAACATTCTCTATCTTCCACAGTCTCTCTCTCTACTCTCCTTTTTCAGCTGATGTCATGGTGATGTTGCACTCCCCCTCACCTCCCAAACCTCCCGTCTTCTGACCATTCTGTCCACTGATGTCACTGTGGGATGAACGCTGGTGTGGCCGACCTGCAGTCCGACCCTCCAACCACCACATATTTGTATATTTTTATTCCAGATATTGTACACTTTTGTAACGCATGTTGTATATATATTTGTACTTCTCTCTCTGTCCTTCATCCTCACTGTCCTGTCTCTTCATCTCTTCCTTCACCCAGCTGGCTATCATCAGGAGGTTCTCCCCTGTAATTAGGCTGGGTTGAATTAAAAGGAACTGGCATCTTTTCTATCCTTATGATGTACACATCCTCAGACATGATAAGAAACAAAATGTAACATACCGACTAACTCATAATGTCACTCATACCTTCCTAAAAGTTCCCTAATGCATTTCACAAGCATTCCTCTTTCAAAAAAAAAACAAAAAAAAACAAATAACAAAAACAAAACAGCAAAACCTCAGAGCACCATCAGCAGGCCAACAAGACAAACATGTGTCCTGCTAGTGAAGACACAATATCCCCGAGACTCGGCCTCAGCTAATCTGAAAGTATGCGGAGTGTCCTTAAGTGGGAAACAATGAGGGTGTGTGGTGGGAAGAGGAGGAAATCTTACACATACCAAGCAAGCCGTGCAAAATTAACTGAAGAGTGTTTTTAAGAGTGGGCGGAGCCCAGAATAAATCTTGAAAGACCCGACTATCATGCTTCTTGTCTGACTCTTATCCAAGTTTAGCCACGCACACAACTAGAGGTTAATTCCTTTGACCTCAGACAAACTCCTTTCACGTTATTAGGCATTTCTGCCGTTGACAGAAGCTTTCAAAGCCTGTTCGTTACAGACCAAACATGTAGGAGAAAGTACCAAGAATGCCAACCATTTCAACGAGGAGACAATAACGCTGGCTGTCTTTATACATATAAGCACCCAGAGTCAAGGTAGGAGGAACATCTGAGTATCTGAGTTTGGGCAAGGCCTCGTTAGGTTGCACCAGGGGATCCTGGGATACATCATCACCATGGTTACCGTTAAAGGGCCAGTTATTCTGTAATTGCTCATCCAGAGATGTTGTCAGATTTCCTGCTAGTTCCTGGATTCTCTCGTTTAAAAAAGAAAATTTGTCACAAATTTAAAAACCTTTATCATAAAATTGAGACACAATTATTTTTTTCATAATCACAATGTCGTTTTTTTTTTTCAACCAATAGGCTACTTTTTATTGTACACTCACAAATGTAAAAAAAAAAGTCATTTTTTAAACATAAAATTACAATTTTTTTTTTTTTATTAATTTTTGTTGCAAAACATCAACATTTTGCAACATTTTGTCATGAAATACAACAGTTGTAAATGTCTATAATTTCAACTTTTTGTCCTCAAAGGACTTTTTTTTTTTTTATTACAGGTTTTGACAAAAAAATCTGTTCTTCTTTTACAAACATTTGTTAAATCCTGACTTTCTGACATCAACCAGCTTCTCTCCACCTCAGTTATTCCACCTTCTGACCCTCTACCTTTAATGGTAACCATGGCGATGATGCGGCCCTTTAATGGTAACCATGGCAATGATGCAGCCTGGGATGTAACAGAGTGCAACACTCCTGGCCTATGGGATAATTTAAGATAAAACAAAAAATAATACAAAAGAAAATCACGTGGAGCATTGACCTTTTAGCTATGAACTGAAAAAGACACAAAAATATAAAATAAAATCTGTCACACACTGTTTGGGGAAATAAAAAAGCAATCAAGGCCAGAAAAGAAAAAAAAGAAAAGAAAAGAAAAGAAAAGTAAAGAAATGAAGCCCTGTATTTTCTCTGAGCAAAAATAAGTTTTTATTACCCAATTAAAATATACGGAGCTCTGATTCGCATCATGCATAATTAACTCCGACAGCTGAACAAATATGACCCATTAAATAAATATTTTATCAGCAATTATGAGTCTTAAAAAACAAAAACATACAGATGGTAATAGTGGACTACAGATTAATCCCTCCCAGATTATAATTCCCCTGAGCGGCTGTCATAAATAAATAATTGCAGGGTGTTGAGCTAGCATGGGATAACGATAATGGGGTCAAGTGCCAGAGCGCTACCAAACGGCTCGCACCTCTGGCTGCTCTAGGACTGACCACCGCTCTGACACAAAGCAGAGCACCTCCGCTCCTTCTAATTTGAAGGTTATTTTACAAACCATTATCGTAAATTTCTCTTTGTGGGCCCTTCCTTTACAATCAGTTTATGATCCGCTAGTTGGTCCAGAGAGGGGGGGGTGGGGTGGGGGTGGGGGCTGAACCCGCTCTACGAGGGCTCAGTGGCAGCTCAATGTGTCATGGGAAAGAAAACATGTCCCCCGTGGCTGGCCTGTTTAACGTATCCTTTCAAAGGTTAGCTCCTCGCTTTAATGCCCACATCACAAGCCGCTCTGGTCGCAAACAGGAAGTCTCCGCTAATCCTGGTCTTTCCTAATGACGCAGAGGAATTCTCAATATTCCCATTGTTTTCGTGGCAGCACTTCCTTCAAAAAGTCTTCAGCTACGTTGTTTTTCACCTTCAAGTGTTTTCAAGAACTCTGAACTGGAGGAATTAAAAAGTCTAATGATTCCAGTTATCCCGTCCTGGACGCCATTTTGGTGCATCTTTATGTTCACTCCCAGTTCGTCAGCCCTTCTGGATGATCCAAACAAGCTGCTCCTGCTGCTGCTGTGACATCACTCCCTGTAAACAGGTAGTTTAGATTAACGTATTTACCTCACGCAACATGTTTTCTGCGAGAGAACTGCGAGCTTCCCGCCGCTCTGTGCAGTTACAGATTACAGACGGTAATTTAACCGTTAGTTAACCGGAGTCGGAGCGGTTTGAACGCAGAGATGACAGCCCAGTCCTGAGCTCCAGCTCAGCTCCTATCAGCATTATTCCAAAGCACTCAGGCGTGACATCTGCCAAGAGGCCTGTTGCAGGGTCCGGCCTCATCCCCAGGAACACGTCCAAGTCAAACATTGTTGCCCTCTCGCACACTGTGGGGCAGCGGCCCTGTCGCTGCTGCTCTCTAACCGGGAGGTGATGTTTATGACAGCGCTCGGAAAATTAATGGAACTGTTTCCATAAGGAGGAGAAAGAAAAAAACACATGGGCAGTACTGCACAGCGCATAACAAGCTGCCCAGTGTTGTTATCAGCAGCAGCGCTGCCCCGCAAAAAAGAAAAAAAGAAGAAAAGTGGGATCAAAGTAAATGACATAAGCCAGCAGAGCCTTTAGAGGAAGAAGATAAATGTACAGAGCAAAGTCTTTATCAAAGGCCTGCCTGTTTTAAGATCCTGATTAAAGCTGGGAGAGTCCCCCCACCCCCCATCCCAGTGGAAATAGGTGTTCAAACATGATTCTGTTTTGGTTGGCCTGCAGCTCTGCTGAGAAGCTCCCTCTCTGGGCTTCACCGCGAGTCTCCTGCGATCGCCGGCCGTCACACTGCAGCACCAGGAATTCGCTGTGTTTTTAAACTGCGTTTTTCAAAGCGTGAAACACACTTCAGCTCGGCCCCGCAAGAGGAAAAAAAAAAAAAGAATAATAGAGATTGTGAATTTGTTTGATCTCCTCCTCCACCCGGACAGACGTGTCTGCCCAGGTTCAGCTGTTTTCCACAGCTGTAGGGGGTACGGGCATCCGTATACGCGTGATATCAACTCTGCCAGATGGAGGCTGGAAAGGCACAGCTGATAAGTGAAGAGGAGCTGGAAGTCCTGTAAAGGGCAAACAGTGAAAGGCAGGATGGGGATGCAGAGACCAGCGCTGGGCGAACTGGGCAGTCTGTGTGTGGTTTGGAGGCTTGGAGGTTATCTACCATGCCAGGCAGCCACAGAAAACTGTTAAAACAGCAGGTGACTTCTCACCAGCCGCTGTGGAAAAACTTATGGTCAAATATGTGTCTTTGATGTGGAGACAAAAAAATAAAAGCTCCTGAAATAAAGTGGATCCTGAACTGGTTTCAGAAGCTGGTCTCCAACTATAATTCTCAGAGCTGGCTGATCATTGGCCAGTCCAGATTACAAGAGGGGGTCTTGAGGTGGTTTCTTTGTTCACATGATGTGACTGATTGCAGAAGGAGGGTCAGGATCTGGCTCCAGAGTAACACAGCTTTGATGTGTCAGCCAAAGCCTTTGAGTCTTTGAGTTGTTCACACATAAAGATCCAGTCCAGACTGATGACCGCGCGCCGATTTGCCACAGATCAGGTAGGTGGGGCCTAAAATCATCCAGTCTGAAAGAACCTGAAAGCAGCGCAAACTGGTTTCAATTTCATCTGAAGGAACATTTACTTACGTTTAGGAAACATCGTCTAGTTGCAGCACTTTACCATCCATGCTATCCATTTTTGAATCCAGACCGGGGGGGTTGTTTTGTTTTATTCACTGTGTGAGCAGATGTTGACATCTGGGCAGAGGCGACTGACTCAAAAAAAGTAGTTATGGAAGTGGAAAACGAAGGATGACTGAAAAGGAGAACAAGCAGAAGTGAATCTCAGAGAAGCGTCGTGAAAGACACTTCATCCCCACACTTACAGGGACCCCCAAAGAGCTAAAAACTGAGAAGAGGTTCCTTTGTGCTGCTTTAATGTTCGCTGTCATGCTAATTGTTACCGCAGCCAGTTATCTACGATGTCTATTGTTGTTTGAGTTTGGTGAACTCAGAAAGAAAACAGACACTAAACGCGAGAAAAAGAAGAAACCCGGAAGGTTTTGAACGTTTAAGAAAATCTAACGATACAATGTTCTCACATTTTTCTCTAAATAAAGAGATGCTGAGGACAAGCACTGCCGATAACAGCATTTTTGTAAAAATAATAAAACAACAGAGTGAAACCCAAGTGCATCAAACTACAAAGTCCTCAGTCACTGAGAAGCTTTCAAAGTACATGACAAACCCGTCCGAGGAGCTCGCTATCTGGCCCCAGATAAATAGGTTACATATTGCTTTTCCTTCAAATACGGGCGTGAACGTTTCATTCTTGTTTGCCTTCAGCAAAGCCCTTTCACGTACTTTTATCGTTTTCAACACCTCTGTGTGAAATAAAGCCTGTTTATAAGCATAAAAGTAATCTCAGCACAATAACCAGGTGTGATTCACTTTTTATGAGCTGCTTCAGTTGGGAACCATTTCCTCCCATTTTACCCAGAAACCACCAGTCTTTCTTCTGGTTCCTTGTAAAACATAAGAACCAAATTGGGATTCTTTCCTCGTTTTCTTTTGAATTTGTACGAGTTACAAACTTTTTCTGCCTGCAGTTGGGATTTTCACCAAGTGTTTATTATATTCTGGGTTCAGGTTTCAGAGATAATAATAATAACTGATGATGTGGTCTGACGCTGCAGTAAATAGACCCATTTCCCCCGTGAAGCTGAACCAGCACCGCCAGCGGCTCTGGGAATCAGTTGGCGAGTCGCAGACTAGAATAAAGTTTATCCTCGTTGTTGCAAACTTAGACATACTTTTTCTGCCTTCAGAAAAGCGATTAATTGTCGTCCAAGGGAAGTAGCCTCGGTCTGTCAAGGGGAGGAACGTTTCTTGGTCTAACTTGGCTCTGGAGAGCTTGTTTCATGGTTGTGGGCGTGGTACCGTGAAGCGCTTCGCAGCTCTCGCAGGAGATGACCAGCATGGGAACCAAAGTCACGCTGGATGTTTGTTTCTCCTGCTGACAGAATAGCCAGGAGATCATCCCCGATTAAAGGAATCAAAATATCCTTCACGTGAAGTTCAAACTGACATTTTAACATAAAAACAGTGAAAATCTGAGGGACTGAACGTGAACCTACGCATGATTTTCAAAACGACAACGCTAACTTTGGAGTCACCGCTGCTCGATTTCGCGTTGTCCAGTTGGACTAAGACTGTAAAACCCGTACAGCGTGAACCCGGTATTAGAGCTTATGACCTGAAGCAACGTGCATGTGATTTCATCAACATCTCAAAGCCCTCAAAAGGTTTCAACAGACGACCTTAAAGACAAAGGAAGAAGAAGAAAAGAAGCCTTATAGGCCATAATGTGTCAAAGCTGCAAAGTATTTCATTTAGAAGTACATATCAGTTCTTTAGTGTTCCTTTACTCAGGTACATCACGTACTCGGTGGATGTTATACAAAATCAAATGGACAATCCTAACAGATTTTAAAATCCCAGTATGTTAAACCACTCCAACCATCTGCAGCAACCCCATTCGTGTGCTGATAGGTATTACAATGACATGAAAATATGCTGAGAATTTGGCCCGCCTTGATTTCAGAAGCTTGAAAGTTTAAAGCATGATCTCAAATCTTTGGCATTTCGGCGGGACTGCGAGGAGGGAACGAGGGGAGAAAGAAACCCGGCATCGACCTGACGAGAAGCTGTCCATCAGCAGCAGCAGCAGCAGCTCTCCCAGGACACAAGAATCAAAAACACAAAAGCGTCCTGCACTTGATCTGAAGAGACGGTTAACTGGGCTGCAGATCAGCGTTGACGCCTCTGGAAGACGTGCACTGCGCTAAGTGGGAGGGATGGCGTCCAGTATTTACTCAGGTGGAATAATACACACCCAAAGCGGTCCAGTGTGTGGTGATAAAACAAAAGAAGATTCTCAAGAATGTGCTCCATATGTTGCTAAGAGCGGATAAGCATTAGCTTAATTCCCAGACTGGGTATCAATGTTTTGACCATAAATGGATCCCCTTCATCACTTGCAGGGCTTCCTTATTGGCCAGAATAAGTTTCCCAAGTGTTGCTTGAAAGTACAGCACATGAGCAGAAAGGAAAAGCTAAAGGGCCAAGGCCGATACTGTAACTGGAACCCAGTTTAATTTGTTCCAATAAGCTGGAGCAGGGGTGTCAAATTCATCCTGGGCCACGTCATCACCGTGGTTACCGTTAAAGGGCCAGTTATTCTTTACTTTCTCAACCAGCTATGATGTCAGACTGCCTGCCAGGTCCTGGACTCTGTCATAAAAATTTAAAAAAGAAAAAAAAGCTGGAATTTTATCAAAATCTCAAATTTAAAAAAAAAATTGAAAACTGAAATCACAAATTTATATCATAAAATTGCAAATTTTAAAAAATGGCGTTTTTTTAATTTAAGAAAAAGCTCATTTTGTTGTTAAATGTTGAATTTTGCAAAAAATTGTAATAAGTCTATTTTTGTAATAAAATCTCAAAAATCATGACCTTTATCAAAAACTAAAATGAACTGAAGCTTTTGTAATATAATCACTTTTAAATTTTTAAATGTTGACATGTTTGCCATCAAACCTCAAGTTACACAAAATTGTGACCTATATCATAAAAAAAAACCTGTTTTTAAACTTGTTAACCAATATATTTTTCTAAAATCACAAATTTTAATCAAATGTTGATGTAAAAAACACCAAATTTTCATGTAAAATTGCACATTTTGTGAAACACTGTTAAAAACTTTTTTAACAGTCAAAAAATTTGTATGATTTCATCTTTTTCTCTGTTAATTAAAAAAAAAGTGAATTTTACTCATAAAATCTAAAAATTTCACAAATTAGGTAAAATGTTTAGATTTTATGACAAAAATTCACATTTTTTAAAAATGATTTTTTATAAAACTGCACCAATATCAAAAGAAAAAATGTAAAATGGCCTATCACATCTTTTATTCATGACATTGTGAATTTTCCACAAAAATCACACCTTTTTCTCAGAAAATCTGAACTTTTTTGGATGAAAAACAAATTGCAAAAAAACAAAACAAAAAATTCAAACAACCACATTTTTCTTTTTTTCATCACACATTTATAAATGTCACAAAATTGAATTTTGATATTTTTTTTTTTGTTTCGCTGGAGAACAGCATTTTACAATATTTTGACATAAAATTACAAATATTGTTTAATTGCAAACTGCATAATATCAACTTTTTGTTTTCCCACAAATTTCTTTTATAAGAAGGTTATTTTTAGTGTTACAGTTGTGCCAGTTCTCCCAGTTAAAAAGATGAGAGAGGCCTGTAATTTCCATCATAGGAAAACCTCAACTATGAGAGACAAAATGAGAAAAAAAATCCAGAAAAATCACCTGATTTGATTTTTTAAGAATTTATTTGCAAATCATAGTGGAAAATAAGTATCTGGTCACCTCCAAACCAGCCACATTTCTGGTTCTCACCTGGCACCTGTTTGAACTGGTTACCAGTATAAAAGACACCTGTCCACAACAGTCCCACTCCGAACTCCACTATGGCCAAGACCAAAGAGACCAAAGTGTTGCCCAGTGACAGCCCCAAAACATCACTGCTATAGAGGAGATCTGCATGGAGGAATGGGCCAAGATACCAGCGACAGTGTGTGAAAACCTTGTGAAGACTTATAGGAAACGTTTGTCCTCTTTCATTGCCAACAAAGGGTATATAACAAAGTATTGAGATTAACTTTTGTAATTGACCAAATACTTATTTTCCATCACGATTTGCAAATAAATTCTTTAAAAATCAGACAATGTAATTTTCTGGATTGTTTTTTCTCATAGTTAAGGTATACCTTCGATGAAAATGACAGGCCTCTCTCATCTTTTTAAGTGGGAGAACTTGTGCAATTGGTGGCTGACTAAATACTTTTTGCCCCACTGTATAGTCTACATATAAAAAAAAAAAAAAAAAACTTAATCTAGATAAAGATAGAACTTCATTAATCCCTGAAGGGAAATTCAAATTTAATCTGTTACAATTTTAAAGTATATAAAAAATTGTATTTATTCAAAACCTTTGCTGTTCATTATTAAAAAAGTATGAGAGGTTAACTGTCAGACTGTGGAAAAAATTAAACAGAGATGCTTGAAGTGAACTAAATTTCTCACTGTGCTATGAAAAACCAAGCAGTATGGTTAAAGAAGGACAAGGATCTTATATAGATGTCTATACAGGAGATGAAAAACAGACTGTAAAAATCATACAGTAAGAACCCGGCATAAGGAGGGATGCTGAAAGAATGGTAACTGTCAAGGCACAGTCAGAATCTACAAAAGTGTAGCAATTGATGAAACTGATGAATGAATGATTCACATAGCCTACATTTCGATAAGGAAAAGGTGAAAGAGGAAGTACCATTATGGAAGTAGAAGCATCTGCAAGTCATGTCTAACTGGCATATTGAATGAGTTGCTGATATTGAGAGTACTGCCGGTGGCTTGAAAAGGGTAGCCTGAAAGATAGCACCAAGGCACCAACAGGAACAGGCCCTGAGCAATAGCGGGCGGGATCCCAGCTGTAGGCAGTGTGAAGATGTCTCTGAGAAAATGCAGACATAACTGCAAGTTAAGGCAAACATGGAACACCATAACCATGCAGCTAGGGTAGAGTACTGTCATGCCCCCAAGGGTACAGAAACTTAAGTCATGTCAAAATCATGTCAGCAAGGTGCTGACATGATGGTGGCCTTGTACCACACCCCTACAAAGTCCCTCTGATGGTACCTGTGCCTCTTTTGACAAAAGGCTGATAGAGCCATCAACAATGGATGGCTGCTATATCGCCAAGATGCCAAAAGCACTGGTGTGCAAAAGCACGAAAAACTCAAGGAATTCAGGCTGGAGGTAGCAGATATGCTTATCCACAATGGATAGAAGGGGGGAAGGCATTCTAAGGGTGACGAGGAGAATGTGATTTTTTTTTTTTTTTTTTTTTAAGTAAAATACAGTTATACTGTTGTAATGGGCATAGTTGTTCATAATAATATCTGGTACTGCAGTAATTATTAACATGCCTTCCAGTTTGAAACAAAATTTTAAATAATGCACATTGACCAAATTTCTACCCTTAATCTGGCAACATATCTGCGGATATGTACATTTCAAAAGCTGCTAAGTAACATCACAAACACAATTGGAACATTTTTATTCATCAAAATGTTTAGACAATTGTCCTAATCAATTTTAGGAATTGATATTATTGTTTTATTGAAAATAAGTATGTCTAATATATTATTGCTTACCCCAAAGGAAGCAGGTTCTCCACTACTGGCAGCCATGATATGTTCTGATCAGGCTGATGAAACAAAAATATAACCTGAACCAAATTATGTGAGCTACAATACTAAACAAGACTTTTGATCATTTCTAAAAAAAAAAAAAAAACCCCGCAAACCCCCTACAGGATGTTAAGACTGTGTATCTCCTGGTGCACGTTGCCGTTTTAAGGGTTAAATTAGTTGTTTTTTTGTGTGTGTGCAAAATTTGTAATGATATTTTACCATATCAGAAGGGATAAAGTGCATAACATTTGCATTTATGCTACATAGGCTTCGTCGTATTTACATACAAACACAGTCAGACCAAATTCCCCCACTTCCTCCTAAGCTTTATTTCTGAAACTTCTAACTCTGTGATCACAAACACCACTATTACTATTTTTATTTTTTTATCTCTCTTCTGATACCTGCGACATCGAGTTAGCAGTGGCGTCTAAATTCAAAAACATCAACTTGAGATGGCTCGTCTGCCAGCAACATATTACTGCTGTTCACAGTCACAAATACCTGTTCGCAGTCAGTCATACATGATTCGCCCACTTCCTCCCAAGCTTTATTTCAGAAATATGTAGCTCTGTGTGACCACAAACACTGCTATTATTATTTTATACTCCACAGTAATGAAGGTCTGATCACAGAGGAGCTGCTATAGACCTGCCTCCTACAATTTCATTGGGGAGAGCTTTCTGCCTAGCTGCAACCTGATTGACTGACTGATATATGACTAGATGTGTCAAAAGTTGACCTTAGATCAACTTTTTATGACTGCAGTGTGAGTCTCCCCTGCCTCTCACGCCTCCTCTTCCGACACCTCACCGCGCCCCACTAGTTGAAAAGTACTGATAGTATGGGCTGAAGTCCCAAAGTTAAGATGGGAGATACTTACAAGGGTCAAAGAGAATGAAAGAGCAAAAGATGGTGGGAAATTTTCCAAAAGGCCTCCAAACTGTTGATAAATGAAAGTACATGCATACATGAAGTGTTTTGTAAAGTCTTTGGACACTGCTTTGGTGAATATTGGGACTGATTTTACAAGTCTCTGGAACTTTAATGATGTGATGTAGCATCATTTTTCTTTTTTTCATTGGCCATCATTATTATCATCATTCTTCTTCCTATTGTTGTTATTATCATTATTATTATTATTATTATTATTACCATTATTATTGTTATTATTACTGCAGCAGAAAGGGTCAGATACCCTAGCAGCACCATGCCGTGTTTTCAGATGAATCCAGCCAGACACGCTTAATCCTACAAAGGTTCAAAGCATCGCCAGGGCACATGTGGCATCAACCTGAACAAAGTTAAAGCAAATGCAACAAAAAGACCAAAAGAACAAAGGGATCTTGGGAGGAGGGGGGGGGGGGGCTGTGAGTAATGACAAACATAGCACAGCACTTTAGAGACTGCCACTGTCACT
>JBAMYA010045421.1:0-11734 GCA_037176975.1 Arrhamphus sclerolepis
GACATGGTCATGACAGCATCAATAATGTGTAAAAGTCTGATCCAGATCCTGGAATATTCTGGATACTAAGATCCAGATCAGGAAAAAAGTCGGAGGTTATCATCTTTTTGAACACTGTGAGGAAACAAATAAAGATACAGACATGCAACTAACACCAAACTGTAGTTGACAGTCTGCTGAAAAAGAAGTATGTTAACAGATGTGATGTGTCTATAATAGTTATAGAGCTAGATGCTGAAGAAAACCACCATTACAGAAATGTTGATTTTCACCAATAACTATTAAACTAATAATGATATTAATGTGGTTCCAGTTGCTAAGGGTATGTTTTCACGGTCAAAGAATCCAATAAAATAGATAAAGCACATGTAGGAATATTATTTTTAGGTATAAGTCACAATATGTGGGGGAACGGTGCTGCTTGAGGTCTGCTTTTCTAGTTACAACATGTTTTTCCCATTTGTTGGAACTCTGCTTGAATGTATCTTTGGACTTCTGTACAGTTGTGAGTGCGGCCGTGTACGTGACGTGTTTGCTCACAGTGGTTTAGTGCAGGATGTCAAAGAATGGCAAATTGCAAAGGCATTAATTATTACAAATTTGTGTGTGTTTTTGTTTTTTGACAAAAAACATCTTTGTGTGGATTTGATTCCCGATGACCTTCACAAGTAAGAGCAAGCAAACAAAACAACATGTCAACATGTGACTTTGATGACCATAAAGCCGATTTGCGTGTAGCGATATGACGTGATTTGAGATCATTGACAAAATAAAATTAAGCAGCTATGCATAAACCCCAAAGTTCGCCATGAGTTATGCTGGTTATGCAGATATCAGAGTACTGGGCGCGTCTGGACACTGAAAGTTGCAATATCCCTTCAGTTTACATTAAAACAAAAATAGTATGACATTGTGCTATTTTTCCTAGTTGATAGGCCTTTCTTGAGCTAGAGATTTCGGAATATCATCCTTGTTAGGTCACGGTACATTAGACATCATCATCATAGACCAAAGACTTAAACCAAAGCTGTGTAGTCGCAGGGCAGAATTACACAGAGGATTGTTCTTTAAAGTTCCTGACTGTAACGTCTAGACCTAAGGCTATTGACTGATTAAAAAAACAAAAAAAACTGACAATGTCCACTTCTGAGCAGACAATGAGCTGGCCAGGAAGTTGTTAAGAACCAAAAATAACTAACCTTGCATAACAAAACAGAAAAAAGACTGACTTAACAAGAAGAGTACTGCTTTTTAAAGCTTTTGTTCAGACAAAATTAGCTGAGAATTGTCAGGAAATGCTGAAGAGATTACAGAGTTTTAAAACTATTGTGGTTTTAAGAGATTGTGACGCACCATCTAACACCGTGGGTTTTTTTTCCTTAGAAGGCCACTTTGAAGTTCAATTATTCGAAGAACCACAGACTGAACAGCTGAATGGAAAAATAAGAAAAGTTTACCAGCTTCCTTTATCACATACTAGAAAACATTCACCACATGAAACTTGTCTTTTGAATTTATTTTACTTTTGATGTGAATATGTGGATGGTTGACTGACTTATAAAACATATGTCTCCTGGGAATGTATTTTCTTTATCGGCTTTGCTCAGATATGGCAGCTTAGTGCTACAGTTAACATGCTTGGTTGAAAATCATGATGCCCTCCAATGAGCCTCTCATACATAGTTACCACTGAAATAACTGGGATAAAGCACAGTTAGGTCGTGACTCTCAGAATCAGGTTTAATCTACTTTGAATCATTCATTCTAAGTCTGGAATCGTGAAAATTCTCTCCCCTGAAATGGATCTGGTACCCAGCCAGTTCCACCAGGTACCGAAGCAAATGCAACGTGGTGGAGGCAGACTTTAAGTCATGCAGTCGTGTTCAAGAATTACTTTTCAGAGCATCCAAGGTGGCCGTAGAATGGCTAAAAACGCTTTTGATCAACGCGTTTTCTTCTGTGAAACAGTCATTTATTGGCGTTGTTGCAACTCTGCATGAGTTTAGTTGCCATTTGTTGACGCTAGTCTGGTTGTCAGGTTGTCACATGCTTCGTTCCTCTGATTGGTTGGATGCCTATCCAAATGGGGCACTGTTTTCTGGAAATCAAAAGTTGAATCCAAAGGAACTAGACTCTTTTTTCTTCTTCTTCTTCTTCTTTTGCAACAGAGGGAACTAATTTAGATGGCTGGCCAGGCTAATTGCCTTTTCAGAAAAAAGTCTGTAATGAGACCAGTTGTTACGAAAGCCCATCCAGCCAGATGTGATCGAGACAAGTGGAACTAACTTCAATTGGGACTAAATGTCTTAAGGAATTCATGTTGTCGATGTTGCATTGTGGTATGAAGATGGTATCATCATGACATGATGGTATCACGCCATCCCTGATGTGGTTTTTAAACATCTAAAAGAGCACACAGCTTTTGCATATTCTTGTTTGTTTATTTTAGCTCTGTTTTAATACTCACATCAAGTCCCACATCCTTTAATTCAGAAACCTAAATAGTTAGAGGTTATCTCCTGGTTATCAGATGGTTCCTTTCATTTACAGAAAAGAGAACCCAGCATGTTAAAGTAAACATTTGAACACTGTACTGGAGCTGGTCCAGGTTGTGCAAAGCTTTTTCCTGTGATCTTCACACTAATGAGCATTCACAGAAATAAAAGATTTGGGAAATTGGACTCCAATTACCTCATTTCATGTAAAATCTAGAAGGAAAATAAGAAAGAAAATTATATTTGATGTTGCAAAAGTTGGTTTGATTACAAAACCTCTGGTCATTTGTGACCAGCCAGTTGCACAAGTTCAGCCGCATGAGCGGTGTGGTGTGTACTTGGACAGCAGTTTATGTTGGGACATGCACATTGGCCAGGTTTGTTTTTGACTCTTCCAGCAACTTTACTTTTCACATCTGTATGGAGCTGGAAAAAAATCTAATTGTATTTGTTCTGTTTTTGAGAATTTTGTCAGGAATGACTCATGGTTTCTAAACTTTACGGTTCCTCCAAAATCAAATCATAACCTGCCAAGCTGGATAGCAAGTTGGATTGTTTTGTTTTATTTTGATTTCTATGAAACTGCTTGCTATGCTCTTGCTATACTCTGTGCTAACGGAGCCTTTGGAAAAAGAGAGCCAGTCTGGTATCAAAAATGAAAAATGAATTACTGCAGATGTTTTTAATTATTAATATCAAGTGACCGTCTACAAATAAAAAGTCTACACTTTTACAAATTGGACTGAACTCCACACCAGATGAAGAATAAACCTGTGGCCGCGGCAGCTATATGAAAACTTTTTAGTGGGTCACCAAAATGAGATGACTCATAAAGCGGCTTGGGATTTCTGCAGTTTACTGCAAATATAAAAGTCTAAGAACCAGAATATCCAAGACCAGAACATTTAAACTACTCATATTCTTGTTGACAACCACGCCCTTTACTCCAGACGACAAATTGAACAGATAAGACTTTGCAGACAAAGAGTTTGGTCTGGTTCAGACCCCTGCATTTTGCGGATCCATCCATCCATCCATACATACATCCATCGTCTATACCCGCTATTTCCTGTGCAGGGTCACGGGGGTCTGCTGGAGCCTATCCCAGCTCACTTCGGGCAACACCCTGGACAGGTCGCCAGGCCATCACAGATTTCACAGATTATGACATAAAATTTAAAAAAAGATACTTTCCTCTTTTCCAGTGTTGTTTGCCAGGAAAAAAAAAAAAGTGTTCCATCAGTTTTAGAAATGAAAGTGTACAGTTGTCAAGCAATTTAGTTGGGGCCCACTTTAGTTGACACACAGAAAAATGATAACTGTGTTTGCTGTTGAAGTCCCACCAGGTAGCGGTTTCACCTCATCAAGGTTCGAAAGAAGAACTGAATCCTGATTCATAGTAGATCTTAACGAATCTTCAGGCACCTTCTTCAGGATTGACTTTTCATGGGAAAACACTAAAAGTCCAGGAAAGGTGACGTAGTTGGGTCTTTTTATAGAATTTGTTTTAAATAAGAGAAATTTGAAATGCCACCAGTGTTGTGCTTCGTATTGTGACTTATTGTATATTAGTATATTATTATACATCAGAGGAACAAAAATTATAAACCGTGGTATCTTCAGAAGTGGAAACTTCAGAATTGACTGAAAAAAAAATGTATGGATGTTTTGTTTCTTTTTATGCAGCAATAACAGAAACCTAGTTCATCCAACAAACCTCTACTGAACTTAAAAGAGTGAGAGAAATTATGAAAAGGGTTTAGTCACGTAAGAAATACAGAAACTGTGCATTTTGAGTGAACTATTTGATCAATTAACATCTACACATGATGACTTTGATGGAAAAAAAAGACCCCCATGAAATTACATTTACTGGTTTGATGGTTGCAGGTTCTGACATTTAACACATATATTGAACAAATTTGAGAGATTTCTGTGAATTATATTGATTAACTTGATTTGTGATGATGTGTTTTGAAATACTAGTTCCCTGACTGACATGATTCTTGCATCTCACACCCTTTCATAAGTTGTGAGCAGATAGATATTTATTCATCTCTTTTCCATTTCCCAGAATATTCAACATGTCATAGGATCCTTTTGCTCCAATGACTGGATCCTGGTTCTCCATCAGGTCATGCTCATCCTTCTCATTTTGGGGAAGTGGCTCCTCCCCTTGGGAGGTGGACTCACAAGAGACGAGCTGTCTCAGCTTCTCCTAATTTTCGTTGGGACTGCAGCGGACATCCTCGAATTCACTAATGAGACGCTATCAGATCTCAAGTGGGTACCAGTCCTGTTCTCAGAAAGAAGTCTTCTGTAAACCGTCTCAAATGAACCATGCAAATACATACAAGTTCAAGACATTTGCATGACATCAAAGCATTAATGAAACTTAGGATGAAGGTCTAACTTTTTCTGTATTGTCTCCTTGTCTTTTGCAGAGAGAACAGTACACAGCCAGTCTACATCATTTTAGGTGTTTGGACTTGGAGCATGTTGCAATTTCCTTTACATCTGTCCGGTCAGTGTCTGTCTGTCTGCTAATTATATGTTTGGGTCTTGAGACATTGCACCAGTAGCAGTATGAGTAAATCCAAACAATGTTAATGTTTGACATAATGCTGGTTTAAACAGAACCAGAGGCAGGAAATATTTGCTTAACTGGAAAGATTTGTAGCTCTTGACCTGAGTGATAATAGAAGCCATTTTTAGTTTCTAAAAAACTGTAACATCAAGCACAGACAAGAATGTCAGTCCACTTTTTAAGTCTTAGGGAGGAAAGGATTGTCCTTTTTTTTTCTTCAAGACAGGGTTCAATTAAGGCTCTGAATTATTCATGACATAACGGCATCTTTTGTAAATGGATGCGGATGACGATAATAAACCTTTAGAACTCATATCCTGAAGAACATTACTGGAAACAACAGGAGCCATCTTTCTGTCAGTGGGTGCTGTATGTGTTTGTTTACACTCATGACTCATCTCTTATCAGCCTGATATGTTTGAATAACCGCACGTCATGTTCAGACATCTAAGGTTTAGGCTTATTCTTGACCATGTGAATGTTCAGAAGCTTTCTGGAGTTAGTAACAATTTCTGACAATCATCCTCAGCTGCTTGACTTCGTCCACTTGCCCTGCGGCTTCAGGTGTTCAAATTGCTGGGTTTTTTTCTGTGAGCATTATAGGAGTTCGTTACATTTTCTGGCATCGCCTAATCATGTTGATGAACACTATTTGACACGACAGTCACAGAACTAGTGACTTCATCCAATTAAGACAATCTTTTAAAAAATAAATACATTAAATAATTGCTTTTATGTGCAATGTCATCACGGAGGTGCATGCACAAAAAAGGAACAGTTTGCATGACAAGCTGTTAAACAGAAAAGACATGTTAGCTAACTGTAGTGTCTGGAAAAAAAGATGACTTCTCAGGAATCCAAGGGCATTGCGGTCCTTTGACTAAAGCAGAACAAAGATAATGATGAATGCCAGTAAAAGGGCACACTGGAGCGCGACCAATACAGAAGACTTTCAGTTCTCACTTCCTGTCTCAAAATGTAAAACTCAGATCTGAGTCATACAGTCACAAAACCGTATTAGTTTGTGTTTCTGCTGATGTTTCAGCTGGCAATATACTTGTTCTACAGAAAATGAAAAGCAAATGTCGTAATAAGTCAGTCACAGTCTTTGGAGAATTTTGACATAACATGATGTTATTCTTTCAACTTTGATCGATTAACTTAAAAACAAACAAACAGATGATTTATGCTTTTGGGGCTATGCAGTGTCCAAGGCAATAAATAAGTGTTAACTGATTTATAAATGAATCATTATACACTATATTGCCAAAAGTATTCACTCCCCCATCCAAATAATCAAAATCAGATGTGTAAAACCAAGCACCTGGGAAATCAGACCGTTTCTACGAACATTTGTGAAAGAATGGGCCACTCCAAGGAGCTCAGTGAATTCCAGCGTGGTTCTGTGACAGGATGCCACCTGTGCAAGTCCAGTTGTGAAATTTCCTCGCTTCTCCATCTGGCAATCTGATGGACGA
Organism: Arrhamphus sclerolepis; assembly: GCA_037176975.1. Lineage (NCBI taxonomy): Eukaryota > Metazoa > Chordata > Actinopteri > Beloniformes > Hemiramphidae > Arrhamphus > Arrhamphus sclerolepis. The sequence continues at coordinate 6,561 of JBAMYA010045421.1, forward strand.
GTCTGGGTTTGGCATTTCCATGAGAATGGTACTTGTCTGACCGTACTGTGTCAAGTGTAAAGTTTGATGGAGGCGGGATTATGTTGTGAGGTGTTTCGGGAGCTGGACTTGGCCTCTAAGTTCCAGTGAAAGGAACTATGAATGCTTCAGCATACCAAGAGATTTGGGACAATTCCATGCATCCAACTATGTGGAAACAGTTTGGAGATGACCCCTTCCTCTTCCAACATGGCTGTGCACCAGTGCACAAAGCAAGGTCCATAAAGACATGGATGAGAGAGTTTGGGGTGGATGAACTTGACTAATCTGCACAGAGTCCTGACCTCAACACGACAGAACACCTTTGGGATGAATAAGAGTGGAGACTGAGAGCCAGGCCTTCTCGTCCTCTGGAAAAATGGTCAAAAATTCCCATAAACACTCTCCTAAACCTTGTGGACAGCCTTTCCAGAACAGTTGAAGCAGTTATAGCTGCAAAGGGTGGACCAATGTCATATTGAACCCTGTGGATTAAGAATAGGATGTCACTTAAGATCATAGGCAGGTGGGTGAATACTTTTGGCAATATAGTGTATATGCAATACTCGATTTTTTTGGTGTATTATTGTCAATACTTAAAACAGCTTACATATCCTTTTAATGAAAGAATAATACACTGAAATAAGTTCCATAAAAGAAAGCTGAAGAAAAAAATTGTATGTCACAGAGGGAAGAATAAAATGACCTGAATCTAGAAGCTTGAACAATAAATGCAGAATAATTCGGAAAAGGGATTTAAGTCCACCCTTTCTTATCTCTTTTAGCATAGGAAACACTGGACCATCGGTTATGAAAGCAAAGGAGATAACACTGCCACACAAGTTCTTGTGAGTGCAACAATTATAAATCACAGACTGTCAGTTCTTTGTATAACGTCTGCAGTGGAGAAGTCAATGACCTCATTACATAGTCAAGAAAACGTGTTCAAGAAAACAAAAACACACAGGAGATAAACTAACAAAAAAAAAATTAAAATAAAAAAAAAAAACACTGGAAGGTGTTATTTCCAAGTACGCAACATTCATCACTGTCATTCCCGAAGAAGTTAGCTTCCGCAGAGAAGTGATTATTTGATAGTTCTTACTTTGACAATATGTTAGATGGAAATACATTCAGAGCACTTTTAGCTAATCTTTTACCTGAACAGCATCCATGTGTGTGCTGATGTACACTTTAAAGTGTTTAAATGTTTAAATGCATTCAAACAACTGGAAACTGTAGTAGTTGCTGTATGTATATAAAATAAGCTGTCAGACGGGAAAAGATTCATTGCATTTTCTCTAGAATAGATACCCACGGGAGATAAAGAACCTTACATTGTGGTTTGGGCGCCAGATTAGACCATTTAGTTGAACATGCACCCCGTGTACGAAGCTCAGCCTTCAGGCATGTGGCCCTTTGCTGATTGTCTTCCTCCTTTCTTTCCTCCCATTTCCTGTCTGACTACTTGCAAAAAAATGCCACTACAGTCGCAAAATCTTTGTGTGTGTGCGCGCGTGTGTGTAGGAGTGAAAAAACAACAGTTCTTCACTTTCTGAGTTCACACACCTCACACTTCACACACTGAGTTGTTGAGTGAAGTGAGGGTTTTTTAGAGCCAGTCTTTTCAAACAGTTTCCAGTCTGTTCCTCCTCTCTGTTTGCATTTGCAAGGGTTTAATAGTTTTTGTCTTTGACCTGCGGTTGTAAAGCTAAAATTAGTAAATCACCTCACTCCCACCCGTTCGTGGTGAGGCTTGTAAAGTCACTGTAAAATAACGAGACACGTTTGTGGACGCAGCTGACTTGTCATCTTGTGTTTGTGGATCTAATTGCTTGATTGTGTCGTTTATAGTAGAATGGATTTGCTGAAAAATGCAGACCAACCCAGTCAGACAACTGAATAGCAAATGGGCTTCTTTTCTCTCTCTCTCTCTCTCTCTCTCTCTCTCTCTCTCTATGTTCATGCACACTGATCAAAAAGCTGAAACTTTAATTTTATATCTTCTTATTTTGAACAGTGGTCAGCACTAAGTCAAACAGCGAAGGCGGCGAAGGTCTGCAGGAAGGATCCCTGCTGAGAAAGCACAGCGCTGACATCTGGAGCATCGTGGAGGCCTTGTTTCTCCAGGACGGCCCCTTTCTGGTGGTTAGGCTCGCTGTCATGTTTTACTATAAAATCTTCCACCAGATGCTTGCTTTCTTTGCCATCAAGAACTCTCTGGTAGTCATACTGAACTTGTATCGGTTATTTGTGATATACCAGGACTACAGATCCCCCGGGGGCAGTTCAGCGGCGGTCAGCACTGACCCATGAGTCGCATGAGTCACCTCTGGGGTTGGGGGCAATTCCTGGAGATGGAAAGATGTCTGATTCACTTTACACAAACAAATTAGTAGACGGTGCGTGTGGAGCAGGGAAAGAAAAAATAAAATCATTAGGGTCTGTTTACTTATAACTGTATAACAGTCACCCCGTTTAATTGATTAGTTGTGAATAATTAATGCTTTTGAGACTTGAAAACCGTGGGCAACCGTTTTCTTAACCTTTGCTCTGGGATGAAGTTTGCACTTAACACTTCACTGCCATTTCATTCTGATGCTCATGTTTTAACTTCACTGACATTTTCAATCTCTCTGGAAGTCAGTTAACTTCACCCGAACCTAAATGTGATCAAACGTGAAATTTAAGTCGTATATAGAAGCCATGTGGTTGCTTTGACCAAACAGCTGATGTGACAAACAGCAGACAGGAAGCAGGAAGCAGGAAAAAGATGGGGGGGGGGGCATTGGGTGGAAGAGGGTTCAGATGGTCTAAGAGAGAGAGATTGTGCTGATTAAATAAAATGTTTCTCACTCATAAGTATTACATGTGATATAAATATCTTATACATTTAAAAAATCTTTGATTGATGATATTGTATGCTGTCGATGGGTCAAAGGAATTTTGTTTTTTCTATCCCTAACCGATTGTATTGTTGCTGTTATTCTCTTTTCTTCTCTTTCTTTGCATTTTTCCTTTTCATGAATGAAAAGACTGAACACCATTGAAGATGTACTCAGGTGAAAAGCTTTGAGTTTTGTGTGTGACGCAGTTCTTAAAGCTTTGTCTCGTGAAAAACTTTCTTTTTTTTTTTTTTTAAACACCACTGGGATCGTTGAATTCCTTGGTTTCTATGAAGAACACAACCTGTGCAGGTGTTTTTATCAATTTCAAAAGAAGAAGACTATTGTTTTGTTTTTGTTTTTCTTGAGTTTGTCTTTTTATCGTTTACATCAACCGCCGACTTAGTGTTATTTACATATTTCATGTGCTGATAATTCTGTCAGAATTATGTCTGATTACATTTAGACAAGCACACATTCCAACACAGACATCTGCGCTTAATTCGCAATGTTCTGAAACCTTTACTGTAATATTTTACTGTAACAATTATCAGTACATCACTTTATATTTGCATAAAATAAGAAATAAATAAGAACTTAACATGCCTTTAAGTCGTTTGCTCTTGTACTTCCTTTTTCCTAGTAAAAAAAGGTCCCATAAAGTTCAAATCCAGTTGTACCTCGGCATAGCTTGATAAGGCATGTCACACAGACATGCAGCAAATCCAGCAAATCCTATTGTCACCTCCTTCAAATGTAAATCCCACAACTTAAATGTTCAGCTGAAACACAATCCAATCTGAAAACCTGCAACGTAGCATGGCCTCGTTTGGATCCACCTCCAACATTAACTCCGGGGGTTCAGACCTCCTGGCTGAGGCTCAGTTAACCTGTAGTGTACGAAGACGGAAAATCAGTTAGTTATAGGGACAAAAAATGTATTGCAGTGGCAGCTTTGAGATGCCACTGGCCCGTCAGGTGGGACAGCGCAGAGACTTGTGGGATGCCGTTTCCCAGGACCTTTCCTGAGCTAACTGTGTGCAGTTTTTCTGTGTTTCTGTTATTGTTTGGTCCCTCTGCTGTGTAATTCTTGCATTGGTTCAGCAGGTTGTGTTGTAATTGCTGCAACACCATGAGTGAGGTGAGTGAGGCAGCTGATGACTCCCCACTGTTTATATGAAGCATGTTCAATGACTTGTTAATAAAGCTACTTTTCTGTGTTCTCCATTTATTTATAAGTGAGTTCTGTGATGTCATTTTTTTTCCTCCATCTGACTCACATCATGCAGCACTCACTGTTCCTCTGAAGTGGGTTTAACATCAAAATATTTTTTCTCCCTTATTTTTTTACTGTCTCCATCAGATACAACACCTCAAGGCTCCTCAGGCTGAGCACAGGTATTTTGGATTTTACAAAAACCACGAGTTTCGAAAAGAATGAGCTGCTTTTTGTTGTAAAATCTTTTGAAAACGTTTACTAAATCAACTGCTCTCTACTTCCTTTATTCCACTGTTTTCGTAAGTAAAGAATCAAGCGGGCAGTCGCTTTAAAATCTCTTCAGAAATGTTTATTCAAATTTCATTTATACAGATTTGCATGCATGTATTCATAAACATAACAGCGGCAACAAAAAGGAATTTTAGGCGGAAGCATAATGCTTGTCTTACCCGATTCACTACGGTCACTTACAGCCTGGAATCGGTTCATACAAACAAACTAGACAAAATTATAAATGCAAAAACAAAATAATTATCATGATAATAATAATAATCATAATAATAACAGTACATTTCTTTCATTCCTTCATCTTCATCACACACTTTCAAAGTAGTCCTTAATTATTTTACAATTTAATATTTTTTAAATCTAGGAAAAGAACTAATTAACTTAAATTTATCATGACGCTTGTTCCTCAGTTTCATCCTTAAGACAGAAACACATCTGCATTTAACATTTATCCTAACTTCACGTTTCCCACTATGGAGGACCAGAACTAACATAGCCTAATTAGAAATAAAAGCAGAAATATATTTTTCGTTTTTCCTTTTCCTTATACATGCACTGTCATCGAAAAATATATGTTTTTTGTTTTTTCCTTTTCACTATACATGCATTTTCATCAAAACTATATATATTTTGGGTTTTTTTTTTCCTTTTCCTTATACAAGCATCTGTTGTTTTTACATTCCCTCATCTCCTCTTTTTCCTTTACCGTATGCATTTCTGCCTCATTATGCAAATGAGGAGGGCTGCCCTTCTTGGGCCAGCTC
>JBAMYA010045422.1:0-11733 GCA_037176975.1 Arrhamphus sclerolepis
CCTCACGTGATCAAGTTACTCTGGAAGTTACCCCGCATCCCCGGTTAAACCCGCTTCGTAGTACAGGCCCCAGCTCAGCTGTTGCTAGGCTACAAACAAGACAATAATGTATTAATGGAAATTTCAACCAACCCTCTCTATGTGCTATAATTTCAGCTTTCAAATGTCAAATGATTTCAATTTCCTTTTCTTTTCAGCTTATTTACTTTCAAGGAGACAAAGAATAAAAAAAAAAGTTTTTTACTTTGTTTTTGTTGAATGATAGTCTACCCGCATTCAAAAACACAAGAAAAGTCTCCTGATTTAGAAATATTCGCCAGAAATTGGGCCAATATGAACAACGGAAATAAGTGACATAAGATGTATCTCACTCCCTGCTCCCGTTCTGTTCAAACCTGACCTGCCCTGTCCCAAGGGGCTGTGGGCTGTGATTTCCCACCACTTTCACTGGTTTAGGTCGGGTCCAGCTTGATATATGTATGGGCATGCAACTTTTTTTTTGTTTTTAAATAAAGCTATGGCGTAATGGTCACAACATAGGAAATAGAATTTGAATTCTCTGCCTGGGCCCGAGACTGGCCCAATACCCAACCAGAACTCAAGCTGGGCCAGGTCAGGATTGGACAGAAAGTGCACTGGATCGGGTCAGTTTGGGGCGGATTTTTTGTGCCCAATCTAATTTCTAAATTCTGTGCGTTGGCCATAGGTATAAGTTGGTCTGTCTGTTTTCTGAAGCCAGCAAAGTCTCTTTTGAGTGGCAGCAAAGGCAGCCAATCAGCGTCATTTTGTAATAATGTTACCAGTCAAACTCAAAAGGACGCTATAAGTGATTTGGATACCCTGGCAGCAACAATCAAAACAAGGCTGAGCTTCTCGATAAGACTTTTATTTGTGGCGCTTTTCAGTGCAAAAACACACAAAGTCCAGGCTGCTGGTCTGGCAGTCCTCCCTCCCAAGAGCCAGAGTGCTGCTGTGTAAATAGAGGGAGCTTGACTGGCACATGCAGCACAGGTGTGCCAATCAGTCCCTCTCAGGTGCAGTTTCCTGGGCTGCAGCTTCACCTCTCCACACCCCACCACCACAGATGCCAATCAGGTGCAAAACTACACGTTTAAAATTCTCCACCAACATAGCTGTCTGAGAGAGGTTTTTAGGAAACTTCTGAGGCATTACAGACCCAACAAAAAATTTTGTTGTCTATATATCCCATCAAAGAACAAGGATAACCTTTAGTTTGTACCTTTAAGTTTGTACAGCAAGCATATCATTTACACTCTATTCAGTTCAGTTCAGTTCAGTTCAGTTCAGTTCAGTTCAGTTCAATTCAATTCAATTCAATTCAGTTCTGTGCTCAGGTTTGATCTGTCAGTGAATTAAATTGAGACTAATTAATGTGTAAACAGGAAACAGAGAGAAAAAAAGAAATGAAAATGTGACTGCAGAACAACATTGAAGCATTTGTTGTCAGCCTCTCATGCTGTTGCAGCATCAGGACACCAATAATAAAGACACGCATCTTTGAAACCCCTGACAAAACTGTAGCTTTTAACATTGTGGAATGATAAGTTATTTCATCTGCTTTAAACTTCTGGTTCTGGTAATGAAATGTGAAAACCTCTGTAGTTTGTATGGTTAAGTCTGATTTGACACTAAATCAAATGGAAACAAATTGTGCCAGGATTCTACATATCACTATCTCCTCTTTCAACCCTTGGTATTTCTGGAGCTTGTGTTTGTCTTCCTTTGTCTTGATGTTACTGTTGCTTGGAATTGCTACATCTATCATCACTGCCTGTTTCTGGAGCTTGTCCACCACCACAATGTCAGGACTATTGGCCATCACCAGTTTATCAGTCTGGATTTGGCAGTCCCACAGGATACTAGCTCTTTCACTCTCTACAACCCTTGGGAGTGTCTCCCATTTGGACTTCGGGACCCCCAAACCATGCTTGGCACAGATGTTCTTGTACACTATTCCTCCTACTTGGTTATGGTGTTCCAAGTATGATTCAGATTCAGATTCAGAAACTTTTATTTGTCCCACAGTGGGGGGGGTGTCTTTTACATCCTGTGTAAATGTTTGTCCTTCCATGATGCTGCCTCATTCTCTTCCACAATGGGTTTTCTTCTGCCTGAGACATTCACTTAGCAGTTCATCACTGGGGGGCATCTTCTGGGCATCTTCCCAGATGTTTGTTGTTTCACCCTGGATGGCAGCCTTCATGCTCACTAGTCCTCTGCTTCCCTCTGTCCACTTAGCATATATTCTCAGAGTGCTGAATTTTGGGTGAAACCCTCCATGCATTGTGAGGAGCTTTCTTTTCTTCATATCAGTGGCTTCCGTCTCCTCCTTTGGCCTGTTTATTATACCTGCCTGGTAATTGAGTACTGGTAGGGCATGTGTGTTGGTGTCCTGGACTTCATTCCTCCCATTCAGCTGACTCTTCAGGACCTGCCTTACTCTCTGTAGGTACCTGGTTGTGGCTGAATTCCTTGTAGGTTCTTCATAGTTGCCATTTGCTTCTGGTATCCCAAGGTACTTATAACTGCCCCGGACATCAGTTATGCTGCCTTCTGGTAGGCCAACCCCCTCAGTTGCAATCACTTTTCCTCACTTGGATACCATCTGGGAGCACTTGTCTAGCCAGAATTGCATTCCAATGTCACTGCTGTACACCCTCGTGAGATGGATCAGTGAGTCGATATCTCACTCAGTCTTGGCGTACAGCTTGATGTCATCCATGTAGAGGAGCTGGCTGACAATTGTTCCACTTTGGAACCGGTATCCATATCTATTCTTCTCAATGATCTGGCTGAGAGGGTTCAGGCCAATGCAGAACAGCAGTGGGGATAGAGCATCTCCTTGGTATATGTCACACTTGATGTTACCTTGCAAAATTGGCTTTGGATTGGCCTGAGAGTTGGTTTTCCACATTCCCATTGAGTTCTTGATGAAAACCTCAATGTCTTATTGATATTGTACAGCTCAAGGCATTCCAGTATCCAGGTGCGGGGCATCAAGTTATAGGCTTTCTTATAGGCAATCCCATCACGTTCTCACTTGATTGGGGGTGAGGGGAAAGAGGAGGGTTGGGGTTAAAAAGATGATATGGGTTAGGCAGTAGGAAAGTGGGGTAAGGGATGCCCGATGTGTCAATATGAGACGCTGGATGTGCTCGTCAAAAAATGATGAGAAAGGGGTACCCGATGCGTCAATATATAACGACTTCGGAGTGAGAACGCATTGGCAATCCAGGCAGAGCACAGATTTGTCTGTTCTAACAGTCTTGAGCGGCTATTCTGATTACCAGTAGCTGGTGCTTGGCTCTTCTGGAGTTATTTCCGTGCTTTGTATAGATGGAGTCATGTGCCTGGTGACCTTGATCGTTACAGTGGCTGACAGGAGCTTCCATCTTGTGCAGAGGCAGGTTATAGACTAGTCTAGACTACTCTTTGTCTTGGTTTCCTATTTTATCTTGAAGTCCTGTCTGTCACATTATGTTCTATTTGACTTTCCTGTTCCTGGTTTCCCTGATGTGCCTCACCTGCATCTCGTTACCCCTGTCTGTATATAAGGTCTTGTCTGCTGGCCCATGCTTTTTCTTCCTCATGTTTACCCCTGTGTTTTTGCCACATCCACATTTGTTAAACCATGTTTTTGGATTACTTCTGCCAACTTCTGGTCTCCTGCATCTGGTTCCTTACATCTTCACTCTGCCCACCTCCCTGCGGTGGTTGAAGCACACTCTGTCCATGCCCAGAGATGGTCAACATATGCTCTGTCAATGTCCAGTCTCTGGTCTGTGGCTCCCGTTCCTGCTCTGGCTTCATCGGTTCCTGATTCTATGGTTCCTGCACCTGTTACTGCCCTGGTTTAATTTTTTCCTGATTTTACAGTTCCAGCTCTGGATTCTTCTGTTCCTGCACCTGTTCCTGCTCTGGTTTCATCGGTTACTGATTCTATGGTTCCTGCTCTGGATCCTACTGTTCCTGTTCCTGCTCTGGTTTCATCAGCTCCTGCTTCTGCAGTTACTGTTCTGGCTTCACTGGCTCCTGCTTCTACGGTTCCTGTTTTGGCTTCATCGGCCCCTGCGCCTGTTTCTGCTCTGGTCTCATCAGTTCCTGCTCCGGCTTCATCGATCACTGGTCCAGGGTGCCCACCTTGACTGTGGCTGCCTTAGGCCCAGCGCCCAGGGCACCTCCTGAACTGTCTCAGCTTCATGCCCAGTGCTGAGGACATCTGCCTGATCTGTCCCAGGTCTTACTGCTTCATCAGTCTGACACCCTTCTGGGATCCTTCATGATCAAGACTGTCTGACCCTGAGTTAGCCATTGCCGTTGTGATGGTAACTGGTTCTATTTCTGGGAGTTGCTGCAGTCAGCTCTCAGATCCACTACCCAAGAGGCACTGGTGTTGTGTGATGCCTCCTTCTCCCATATGTCTCTCCAGTATTGCTCAACCTCAGGGTGGATCTGTTCTTTCTGTATCACCCTGGAACAGGGAGGACACTTTGGATGGTTCAGTGGAGAACATCCTGTTTGTTCTCTTGGTTTCCACTTCTTTACTGTACCTCCTCAGTTGGGAGGCCAGTGGTGAAAGTTGTTTTTTGGCAGTCTCCAGTAATTCAGGTATAGCGAGATTGTTGTATTGTTCGTCATTGCACCCCTCTGTGTTTCTAATAGCTGTCTTACCTCTCTCTGTGCTGCCTTGATCTTATTTTTCAAACTTCTTCTCAATGGAGAACACTGCTTCTCACAGCCTGAATTGATCCTGTATCCCAACATCTCTAGGGTCACTATTGCAGTACTGTAAGTCAGTGAGTATACATACATATACATATATGTGTGTGTGTGTGTGTGTATGTATATTGATATGTGTGCACATACACACACATATGTGTATATACACACATATATATATTTTTCATGAATAGCGTAATTTTGTCTGAAACAGCAACATTTGACGCTCTCCTCAAATTCTCTGAGTCACAGTCGATTAAGATTCCACGCAGAGGTGAGTCCGTCTGACTGACTTTTGATTGATCTCAGCATCCAGGCAGAGTGCTCTGTGAGCAGAGCTTCTTTTGTCTCCCTCTTTATCTGCTGTCCCTGGGTCATAAAAGATTAATGTACTGTGACTTTGAGTTTTATTTCATTTACTTTAAGGAGAGGAACCACAAGAGAGTAGAAGTGGTGATTCTTTACAAATATTCTTGTCATCCTCCTTCCCTGCGGGACGTTCTGTTTAACTGGAAAAAAAAAGTTAAATCATCACAAAAAGGATGTATTCTGGAAATTACAACCACAACTCATTTGACAAAGCCAGGGCAAACTATGTCACTTATTACACCAGCTAAGATAGATTACTGGCAATTACTGGCTTTGGTCAAAACACTTGCAACATTTCACTTTTGTTATTTATTACCTTGCTACTTTTGTAGCAATTACCATAAAGTAGCTCATTTTTTAAGAGCTTATAGAAGTGCTGAAGCTGGCAACTCTTACTGACAACTAAACGAAAGCTCAGCTCTTTCACGTGTAATCCATCACTAAGCTAAAGTGCACAGACAAATTTGAGCCCTGTTCATTTCTCAGAGAATGTACATGTTACATCACCTACGGTTCTACAGAGAAAACCTGTCGTGATTTGTTTAAAGGGCTTATAAAGAGTCTGCGAAGAAACCTGGTTTCAGACAACCTGCAAGGTATAATTGTCCTTTTTGTGTCATCTCTCTTCAAGACTAAATTAAAACATTTGTTACCCTCTAAAACAGAGATGGCATAATTTGCTGAAGGTCCACCAAGAATTTTATGATGATAGCCTGATAACTAAAATATGTGAGAAAAGTCACTGAGTCCACACACTCCTCACACTAACACAGGTAAGGTCACAGCAAAAGAAAGATAGTCATCCTTATTAAAGGTTTGTATACAGGTATGAAGAACACAAACAATATTACTTATATGTTGACTAGCTCCCAGTGCAAAGTTAATAATATATTTTTCTTAGAAAGTCATGTTCATCAGATGGGATACATTATGCAGTTGCATACTTATCCCATAATACAATGGGCCACGACAGGATTCAGTCTGTAGGTTGTTGTATTTTAACTCTCCTTGCAACATAATGGTGCTTGAATCTCAGCAGGTGCAGATTTCCAGAAATTTGTTCAATCATTAAAACTTGATTTCAGTGCTTGCATAATGATGAGTACCTTGTGTTTTGTTTTGTTTTTTTGTTTTTTTTTTTATTTCTCCCACAATATGATCTCATAAATTTTAAGCTGCAATCCTGTATGAATACTTGAATCATGAGAGAAACTTGGCAGGATTTTTTTAAGCATTTTCAACACATCTTGTGCATGACTCTCAACACTGTTGTCTCTATTGGAGGCTACCTGTGAAAGGTGGCAGCAATCACCCTCATCCATGACTGACTTGTGCCCTCCCTACTTTAGAAGCCAACTGTGGTTATTCCATTCAAAGTAGACAGGATCACTACTCGTGTAGACGTCAGTGCTGATCTTTTTCTTGTTGAACTGTCGGAAACATGGCCTGAAATTTCTTGTGGGGTTCAGCACATTGACATTCTTCCCCGTTTTTATGCTTTCTCTCACTATCATTTCTTTCTAGCTTCTCTGCGTTACATTAGCCATGAAGGAATAGATTTGTAGCTTCTTTCTTTTCTATATGATATAAACTTCAATATCACAGTCGCACACCATGGTTGTTAAAAAGTAGAAAATAATGGAAAACTTTTTGGCTTGTTGCTTTTTTCACAGAAAGTCGTCTTTTGCATTTGGGTCGAAAGCCCAAAATGCAAAGCGATACTGCAACCTAGCATATATAAAGAGCATCATTTTGGTGTACTCAGGTAGCTTCACACTGTCACGGATCATCCAAATGACATAAGGGAAACCCAAGCAATGTCTACAGCAAAAGCTGATCAACTTTCTGGGCATGAAAAAGCAGAATTATTTGTGTTGGCAATTAATGCAGTATATACCTTTGTATGGGTCTCAAACAAGCCATCATGGTTTATGGGATTTATTTATTTATTTGATTTTTATAAGATTATGATCCTCACATAGATTTCATCATGGAGAACCATGAAACAAAAGCATCGCAAAACTTTCGCTGCAGCCAAAACATTCCAAGGTAGAAATATCACAATATAACATTCAACTGTCAATTTTTTTTTTTCAAATTGTCGTTTCTTTTAAAGCTGCTTCACTTCATCCAACTGAAAAAGTGAAGGAGCTTTCATGAAGATGGAAACACCTTGAGGGATAATGAAAATTATGCAAATTAGGGCCAGACTTTAAAAAAATAAATTAACACGGGAAGATGTCAGGCAAATTATAAAAGTTCTTAATACATAGCTTCTTGTAAATTCTTCTGCTGTGATTCTGAGATGAAAGTGAAAGTTTCATTTAACCTTGGAAATGGAGGACATAATGCATCTGTTTTACAGAAGCAAATAATGTGGAGTGACATGCAGGGAACACATCAAACTGTGATACAATCTAAAAAATTGTGAGAATTTACTGCATAGAATATAATTTAGTATCTGATTATATCCCAAATGAAAAGTATACAAAGTTCAACAACTATGTTGGAGAATATATCACTATATGGTCCCAACCTGACACACATCATTCAGGTTGAAGTGAAAATCCAGCCTTTTAGGGATGGTATTTTGGCTCTCTGTGAAAAACTTTATGGAATTCCTGATACTTTCTGGTTGCATTGGGATATTTGGAAAATCTGTTCACTAAAAAGACATCATAGATACATTATTACTGAAATAAAAATGTAAACAAAAAAGTAAATAAAGTTCACCTAAAAGATAGAAAAAGTGAACAAGAGCAAACAAGATCATACATTTCATTCTAAAAGAGTCTCCTCTCAGAGCAGATTCACATAAAATAATACTTTTCATCTTAATGAGCTTCAGCTCTGGTGATTTTTTCTTTAAGAGCCCAAAAACTAAAACAACAAACAAACAAAACAAAATCTGACAGACATAATTTAGCAAACTACAAACATCACTCTTACATTACTGTGCACACAAGAGAAGGTTGATCTAGATGCAATTCATTATGTTAACATTCACTTTTGTTTTTGCTTCTTTTATCTCTAAGTTCAGGGTTCAGCAATGCCTTGTGCAGAAAAACTAACTGAGGGCATCTAACTTTTTTCTTCCTTCATGGCAATGGCATATTCCATGATGAGTCAGTGTAGCTGAAGACTCGGCAAGAGTAGGTCTCACATGATCACGATCTTATGAATTTCATCAGAACTCAGCTGACTCAGAACCATCTCATGTCAAAAACTGTTTCAAAATACAGTGCAGACAAGGCAGATGCAACTACAGTATGAAAATTGTAGGAATGAGGATAAACACACACACATTCAATTCAATTTATCTATATAGTGCCTATTAGTCATCTTTAGGCGCGTTAGAAACCCAGAGCTTGACCCTGAGCACATGGCAACACCATCAATGGCAAGAAAAAACTAGCTGTACATTCATACAACTGGACAAACTGACATGGCTACCAGTAAAATATTTTAAACAAATATTAGGTCTACCTGTTGTAGATTAAAACACATTGCATATGATGTGATTATGGATCAACTATTTCTAAATGTCAGGATCAAGGAAGAGTGTTTGGTGTTAATTGTGGTTTTGTATGAGGTTTCCATATACACAGATTTATACATTTAGCATAAAATTTCATGTGTTCAGTAGCATCACAGACTGAGAGAATCTTGTGAAAGTCAGCCAAAGGGTGTTGTATGTTTATAAAATGTTTAAGCAGAGCATGTAGTGAATATAAAATGTTTTTTCCCACTCTCATCAATACACTTGCTTTCTCAGATGTCTCAACTACAGAGAAGTAGATCTAAAACATTCCTCTTATCTGAACTCAGCCACTGGTCTGCATTTAAATAATTCTTATCCAAAGCAGATTAAATACAATTTGAACCATTTTCAAAGACCTTTCTGAGCGTGAATTCTTCTTAAAAGATGCTTCTTTTGAAAATGTATTGCAGTGGAAAACAGCTTGACGGGAAACCACAAGCACAAGAAGACGCGACTGAGGAGCAGAGTGTGCACGGCAACATCTGACTGCTCTAGCAGAGCAGAGATGAGAGGCCTCATTAAATTTTAATTGCAGCACGATGTTGAGTGCATTGCCATCATCAAGATGCATGTGACCTTTTTTTTCTGGTTTCCATCAAATGAATATACGCATCCTCTTCAGCATGTGAGAAAAAAAAGTAATGCCAGAAAAACATCGGAGTTGGATAATCATCATAGCTTTTACCAGTAAGCAGAAGAATGCTGTGTAGATGTATGCATGCAATAACAATAAAAATCCAAGTCAAACCACATGGTTCACATTTCCAGTTTTATGGGAAAAGAAGGAGTCTCATACAAAGGAAGCAGCCTGTTCAGTATTCATGCTGGAGTTGTGTGCTTATCATCCTCCTGTCTTGGACTGGTGTTGCATTGCAAAGGTACTGTCTCCAAACTGCCAGAATCAATTAACATGAATAATGAATGCTTACTGATGCTGTTGGTCTTGAGTGCTCATTTTGTTCCAGCTCGCATTGTTCCCACACATGCGGAGCAGTTTAATTTTGCAACATCTACAACGAGCTAATTCTTTTACAGAAGACATATATGATGCTTAAGATGTTCTTTATAAGGTTAAAGGCACAGCATGTTCTCAACAACTCACAAACTCTGCTGCACCACAAATGTGAACCAACGAGCCTCTTAAAGATCAATCAAATCAGCACATATCAGTCATCGCTCACTTCACTAAGATCGCTTTATACACCCAGGAAAATCTGAATATCATCTATTAGTGCTGAGGACTCTAGTGTTGAGGAAATTAGTTCAAATGGAAAAAGCAAATCATTATATTGAATTACTCAAGTGACAGAAACAAATATCAGATCATGACTAAGTGAATGGATTAAAGATGGCAGCTCTGAGGCGACACATTACAAACTGCATGAAGCTTATTAAAGAATACACATTTGTCAAAATATTCTGATTGTATATACATACATATCTATATATATATGTATATATAATTTTTTTTCCAGTTTCTTTAGAAATACCTGTTTTGCTTGACCTTGCAAGAATGGGATCAATGATATTAAAATCTTCTAACAGTATATTTTCTCATGAGCATGAAAATATACATCTTTATAAATTGTTTAAGAATATGAAACTTGATTCAGCATTTACTTGCACGAGGCAAAAGTGGCAGCATGGCAGCATGGTGGTTAGCACTGCCATCTTACAGCGAGAAGGTTCCTAGTTTCCACGGGAGCCTTTCTGTGGGGAGTTTGTGTAAGTTCTCTGCCAGGAACTCCAACTTCCTCCCACTGTCCAAAAACATGCACACCAGGTTAATTTGTGTTTCTCAACTGTCTCAATGACAACGAGAAATTCTCCTGTTCACGCTGTAGTCCACGGCTGGCATTATGGCTGATTTTTCAAAGGTTTACCGCCAAACTAAGCAGAAGCATGTAGGCTACACAGAAGAAAGCCAGAGCTCTGGTCAGTGTACTTACTGTTTTCTGGCTGGTCAGCCTGATTCCACCAGTGTCCACAATGTTATATCGACCAAATAACCAGGGTAACAATAACAGTATGTATTAGACACGTCTCCCTAACCCTCACTATCTTCAAAATTGGCAGCTGCATTACTAGCGTCATTTGAACTAGATTTGACTCCGATCTGTGACACTGACTCACAGAGGAGTCCAGTTGTACGCGAGGACAGAGCCTCCACTGCTACATTTTCCCAGGGGAAATTTCAATGCCCAGACCAGCTGCTATGCCCGCACCTCTCCCTTGGATCCATTCAAGAAAGCTGAATGAAGCTGACCGCCCAGCCCAGAAAAAGAAATCCAGGCAAATAGGCAGAGTGCTCCGTTTGTGCTGTTTTGTGTTGTTTTTGTTTTGTTTGTTCTGCTGTGGTTTTTGAGATATTAAACATTATTTTATAGGTCATTCAGAGTTCATCATCCCCCCAGATAGTTCCAAAATGAACCAGACTGGTGTACTTTTTTTGTGTTCTGTTTGTGCTGTTATGTTTCTGAGATATTACATGTGTTGTTTTCAAGCTATGACATCGTCACAACCCCCACACCACCCCCTAGATGGCTTTCATCAGCTGTAGCGTTCCTCGCTTTTGAGTAAACATTCTTTCAATGCTCACTTTTTAATATGCTTGTTGTGTTTGCTTTTTTTTTGTTTGTTTTGTGTCATGTTGTTTTTGTATGTTTCAGTATGTTCTTAGTCACTGAAAATGAGGTTGTTGGATGTTACCAATGCAGAATAAGGTAAATATTTTATTTCCTTTTGCAAAAACAAAACAAACAAAAAAAACAAAACAAAAAAACAGTGGCATTACTGATGATGTTATTTATGTATGCCTTGTTTTTACGGAACTAATTTTTTTATAAGGAGTTTTATACATATTATATATGTTATTATTATTATTATTATTACTGAAGTTGTCTTAGGAAAGATGTGAATTTAGAAAAAAATATAATAACTCAATGCATCTATTGTGTATACCACAGCATGTGGATGCTTTCTTTTTTTTTTTTTTTTTATTTCCAGGAGCTTTTGTCCCCCCATTTGCCCGGTCCTCCCCCACCTCCCCCACCCAAACCTTTCTTGCAGTCTGCAGTGCACTC
>JBAMYA010045423.1:0-11732 GCA_037176975.1 Arrhamphus sclerolepis
GTCTGCTGGAGCCTATCCCAGCTCACATTGGGCGAAAGGCAGGGGTACACCCTGGACAGGTCGCCAGTCCATCACAGCATGTTGCATCAATGGAAAGTAATTTTTAATTTGTGTCCAGCTTATGTACAAATAACAATATATTGATTTTTTTTAGGATAAAATTTGAAAAGCCAGTTAGTCCCCAGGTCCACGCATAAACCCAAACTCAGATCACTTAAAAAAATACATTCAGAGAATTTCTTGTAAAATTTAAAACGTTTTCTTCTATTATACAATGGAAGACCGACGTTGCATGTTCTCTGGGATAACTCATACAAATTTCTACAGGAGGTCAGTTTAGATCCCATCTCAGCATCTTTTTCTAATAGAAAACAGCAAAATACAATGAAGAACCTCATCATCAAATGTGTTGCTAATTACTGCCAAAAATCTTACCAGCAGTTTCGGCTGGTCTACTTTCATTATTATTATTATTATTTTTTTGCATGTTCTCACTAAGCATAGTCCGGTATAGATTTGTCATCAGTTTACAGTAAGGCTTTAGCGCCCCCACGAGGATGTCAAGCGCAACTACAACAGGCTACTCCTTCGAGGTAGACGGGGAGGGGAGAGTAGAAAGAAGCGTCGACGTGAAAGCGACAGGCGCACGCATGCGCGCGCACTCAGATCATAGGCGAAGGAGCAACGGCATCAGACACGCACTGGAATAAACATTAAGTCATTGACCTGTGCACAAATCCACGATGCTCTTCTAAACTGTTGTTTGATTGAGGATAATGCCGTGCAAACATTTCCTTCAATATTAAACTAATTCTGTCTCCACAGACTTGATCACACTGGAAACAATAATATAAAAAAAAAGCTATCTCAGCTAACGTTAACTGGGATATAAACTGAACAGATATTAGAGGCAGACTTGCAGGACCACTGAAAGACTAACTTCCTGATGAGCTCCCTTAAAACATTGAGAATTACCTCTGAGGGCCGATCATTCCAAACAGGTTAAGAAACAAGCCCATCTTTAACAAAGAAAAAAAAAACCTTGATAGATTCTAAGTCAAATAACATACCACATTTAATAATTTACATATACAAACAGAGGACATAATATAATTATCATATTTACATCAAAACACATCAACATGCATGTTTAAAAAAAAACAACTTAAACTAAGACAATTAAGTGCTATAGTAGGCCACAGTCTTTACATCTTCTTTTATCTTTACACTGATTCAGCACATATGACATAAGATTTGTTCAAAGAAATATGACACAAACGTGTTGCACATTAAAGTCAATCTACACGTCACAAATTGTCTCTATTTGTGACTCCTGACGGGAGAGAACTTCCCCTTTCCCAAACTCCTGCGTCACCAGTTTTCCGTTATCGCTTATTCCATGGAGGTCGTCGTTTTCCACGGGTGTCCTGGGCTGCACTAGCATAGTTTCCCCTGGTCCCAAACTTTCTGGCTCAAGACATTCGACACAACCCTGCCAGAATAAAATGTAAAACTGTATTACAAATAATATCAAATCTGAAGTTAACTATAAGAGAGAAAAGTGAAGAAGAGCATTCACAACGCTAAGGAAACTAACAGATATTAGATATTATAAATATATGTAACTAATTTCTCTATAAATTTAACAGAGACAGACTGGCTTCCCTGTGGTCTTAATGTTAACTGAACCATGCCTACATATATACAGGAAATAAATCATATTTATAGAAACATAATGTTGAAAAAAGTTGAAAAAATGTTAGGTTTTTGTATATTATGCTCAAATGTAATGCATGCTTTTCCTAATGCTTTTTACTAATGTTTTTTTTTTCCTTTTTTTTTCTCTTTTCTTTTTTTTTACAGGTGACAGAATGGTTGAACAGGGTATTTATCCTTGATTTGTGATGTTATTATATCAACAACAATTTTTTTTGGGGTCTGTAATGCCTCAGAAGTTTCCTAAAAACCTCTCTCAGAAAGCTATGTTAGGTGGGGGAATTTTAAATGTGTAGTTTTGCACCTATTTGGGGTCCTTATGGGCTTAACTGGCAACCTCAATACGGAATGCGAGCACTTGATGCTGATTGGCTGCCTTTGCTGCCACTCAAAGGAAACTTTGCAGGCTTTGAAAAATAGACAGAGCAACTTTTTACAGCTATGGCTAACACACAGAATTTAGAGTTTAGAATGGGCCAAGAAAATCCAGCCCAACCTGACCCTGCTCGAGTCTGGGTCGGGTATTGGACTGGACTCAGGCAGAGAATTCAACGACTCAAGAGGCGTATAATAATACGAGCATCAACATAGGCAGAAGAGGCTCACTCAAGGCTGATCATGCTAATGTTTTGTGTTAAAAGTCTAGATGCTAATATTTTGTATTAAAAGTCTAGATGCTAATCTTTTGTATTAAAAGTCTAGATGGTAATCTTTTGTGTTAAAGTCTAGAAGTAGGAAGCTTATTGTGGTTTGTGGGTTTCTTAAAGCGACACAACGGAACTTGAAATCCTCCCCCAGAAAGTTTCTAAAATTATTTTAGCAGTAGTTCAACCTACAGCAAGACTAAGTCATAAGCATGCCGTCACTTGTTAATAATTTGGTCTTAATAATGATGTTAAACAAACAGTGGCTCTATCCAGCCATTGTACTGACCAAAGAATTGTTTCATAATGCGTCATATCCAGAGTGGGAAAGTAGTAAAAGCACCACAAATGATCTTTTAATTAAAGGAAAGGAGCAATTGCAGTTCCACTATTTGCAACATGATCAATCAAAGTGCCTTTTGTGTATGAATAAAACATTAAGTGCATTACAAGATGACAACCAATGAGTAAAAGCAAAACAAACTCACATTTACCTTTGTTGTTTCCTTAATGGATCTTGATTTATCTAACAGGAAAAAAAGGAAAGAAAAGACACAGCTTAAGTATATCAGTGGATTTGGTGTATTACAAACATGTCAAGAGCATTTTAAAGCATAACATACTTAGGAAAATGAATAAAACGGCAGAAAGTGCAACTGCAACACCAATAAATGCAACAATGCAGATCACCAACATATGATTCCGCCTTTCCACTGCAAGACAAGACAGGGAGGGAGAAAAATCAATGATGCACACTGAAAAAAATAAGAATTATTTTACTTTTGTTTCCGTTGCACACTTGCATATTAAATGAGGACAAGTAACAATAAGGAAATTAGACAAGTAATAAATTCTCTCTTTATGTTTCTAAAAAAAATAAGCTATTATATAGCTACTGATACATTAGTTCTCACACATGTATAGAACAAACTCAGTGAAAGAGAAAGCTCTTGATCCCACACAAAAAACCACAGACCGACATAGATTTAAGAGACGTACTGTCTCACCCACCCGAAACTTTCATTGAACAAAACACTCTATCTAACCACACAGCTGCAGATGGAAGGAACGACAAAGGTGAGAAACCATTGCAATGTGTCACATTCTACAGAAACCTTACCACATTTGATGTCGGATCTATCTGTTCCTTCAATGTCAACTTCAAATCCATCTGGACATCTGAAAAGAACAACATGAAAGCAAACCATCTGGTTATCCTCCAGGCACGGCATAGATGCATTTGACAGCTTTCTAATCACAAGTGCTTACATTTTTTTTTTTTGCAAAGGATTCACATACGTATCTAAAGTGGAAACCCGATCACACTAAAGGTAAGGTCTGAACACATTTCCAGACAGATTCAAAGGAACATCTGGACATTTGGGAAGCTGGTGTCAACATTCAGTTCATAGTCTAAACACCGATGCGTTCAGGAAATGCCTTACAGACTGTTGTCATCAAACAACCACAATGAAACTCTTAGAAATTAAATATTTTCCTCGTCTTTGTGGCACATTCACACATTTTAAAGCCATGTGTGAATATGCACAGTTCGTAACTATATGCCAGCATATTTACAGTTGGTTCACTTGCGATTGGATTTCTTAGGTGATCAGACTATAATGTCTGAACTGGGCCTTTGTCTGACACAAAGGGCGTCACGATGGTCAAAACTTTGTTTTAGGAGTCAGGTGTTCGAATTAGATTGAGGTTAAGATGACCATAAAGATTTGGGAAGTCATTTGTGATGTTATGAGGCTGGATAATATATTTGTTTTAATAAATAGTAGAATCTTATGAAGATGGAAAAGCATGTATATACAGTACATATATATGTGTGTGTGCCTGCATGTTTGGTACTTAATATATATGCATACTTACTGTGTCCATCCCATACAAACATCATCGCTTGAGCTCTTGTTGGAAAAAGTACCATGTGGGCAATTCACACACACTGTGTCATGTGTGTGGTTCCCTGAAAGACATATGTTATTGTTAAAAATGATCAAACTTTATATCTAAAAACATGAAACCTCATCAAAAAAACAAAAAACAACCTATACCTTTGAACTGAACTCCTTGTCCAACTCCACAGGTGCTGTGTGCAACACATGTTATACAGTCTTTGCTGGAGCAGTGGAAGCCTTGTTCACATATGCATTCGGTTCTTTTCTGTTTACTCGTGTGCACTGCACTCTTAAAATTTTTATCTGAAAGGTGAAAGACCTCTGTTAGCTGCATGCACAATATAAATAAATAAATGCTATGAAAGTTCATATGGTCTTACTTGGGTCACAGTAGGCCTGACGTTTGCACATATTGTCCTTGGTGGGTTTATCCTGATATTGATCGTCCCCACATTCCTCACATACAGGATTCAGACAAGTACCTCCTGTCATTTTGGTCCCTGCAACCCAAATTGTTTCAGATATTTGGCTAATGGACCTGTGCTGTTGATGATCAGGTAATCCGTAAAGTGTTTGAAAGTCTCAGCTCAACCTGGCGTTGGTTTTACATTGAAGCAACACTCAAATACATATATGTATGTGTGCCTATATACATATGTATAAAAACATATAAAGCAGCCTCTACTAACAACAAGGTCTGTATGTAGAAAACAGGAGGGGTGATTATAACAAAAGTTATTGGAAAAAAAACAGGTCTCACTTGTATGTGTCTTAAAAAGCGACCATAAACACGTGTAGATACTTTCTGAGCATCAGTGTGTTTATTTACCTGGAGCACACAGTTTACAGCACTGACCACCTGATTCATACTGAGTCTCTGGATCACAGAGGAGCTGAGCGGTCGTCAATACCTGACAAACAAACAAACAAAAGCGATTAAAAAAAACAAACAAACAAAAAACATAAGAGCCTGTTTGACTCTGTAGTGGTGTTTCATGTGAGAAAGGCAGTTGGTTCACTTCCTCAGGACCAGACTGTCAGGGGTGTGGTGGAAAGTCCCAAACATTCAAGAGAATCTGAAGCACAGAAACAACAGCTGCTGGTCTCTCTCTCTCTATCCTTTATTCGTTGGAGCAGCTAATAAACGCTATTTTGTCTATCGGGGTTCACAGTATGTCCTTTGTTCAAATCGCACTTCTGCTCCCCAGAAACCGAAAGTGAAAGTAACTTTAGCCCAAATACGTAACGCAAATTCGAGTCTTTCTAGAAACGCCCAGATTTTAACATAAATGTCTGTAATTCAAGATAGAAAGAAGAAAAAATACAGTGGAACATTTTAAAAATAGTAGCCAAGAAACCTAACGTGAAACACGCGATGAACCAAATTGATGTTTTTCGACGTAACCAGAAATTAGCTCATAATCTGAATCTTTTCTGAAGTACGTAATAATAATAATAAAAAAAGAGCTTTCTCACCATAAAGACCATCGAAATGATCAACAAGACCCTCATGTCGACTTTCTGGGTTGAGATGCTGAGATGAACGTGCTTGTTTCTGACTGCGGCGCAGAGCAGACTGACTGGTCCACGCTTCTATTTGAGGGGAGGAGCTGCGCGTGCGTGGGTGTGTGTAAGTGTCTGTGTCGGGGGTGGGGTTGGGGGGTTTCTTGACCATTTCCTAAAAAGCACGTGGTCGAGTTGTACCGCTAGTTACTGAGACGAAAAAAAACACAGCACACTCAACCACAACATGAGCACTCGTGGTGCATCAGTATTTTACGTTCTTTTAGCCCATTATGGTATTAAAAAGGATAATGAAATGTCTGGCACTGCCGGGAGTAGGCTAATAACCGAAACTAATGTCATCCTACGTCACGTTCTTCAAAGACTAACGATAATTATCAGCTAAATCTTCTGAAGCAGTATGTAAAGCTGGCTTGCTTATGGAGAGGAATAGCCACTGTCTATATACCTTCAAACCTCCCACAGTTTTCAGTTCATTTAACTTGAGGTAATTCAATGTTGCACCCAAATAAAATAAAAATGAAATCGTCAACTCTTAAACCCCGCCTCTCCCCCTCTCTTTCTCTCTGTACTGTATTGATCAGTGATAACCTAAGTAGGTCTGTTCAGTAAACAGTAGTATCTCAGTGATTGCCATTGTCTTCATTGTTCTAGACTACCAAATGTTAGCTGGAAGGGAGAGAGGGATTCCCCAGAAATATCTTGTCAGGGGGATTCCTTGGTGGTATCTATGCAGTCTAGGTTTCCCTTTGGTGTTATGCTGTAACTTCCCTGAATACAGGCTAAACGACATAGCTGAACTGACCTCCTGAGAGGGAAAAGACATCACACAACTGACAAATTAAGTTATTTACAGTAGGCTAGGTACTGGGAAGAGGAAATAAGTATATGAATCCAGAATTTCCCACAGCCCTAATCTTGCTGGAAACTCCATTGGGTTACTTGTTGTTGTCCCTCCCTGTGTCCATGATAGAAATCAAAGCATTTTCCTGTAAGACCCATAACCTACAACTAAGTCACCACATTTTGTGACATCGTCTTCAGATGACCTTTATTAGTATTGTAAAAAATATCTGCAGCAATCCAGTGTTTTTCCCCCCTTGTGGCTTAAATTGGATTCAGTATGATACTTTAACTTGGCAACTTAATAAGTTATTAAGCAGTTTTTACCATGACTGTTACATTTAATGAATGTGTCAGGTTTTCTAATGAAAAAAAAAAAAATCATATGGACAAGAAAACTGGTTTTCATCTTATCTTTGCATGATATTTAGGAAAAATGGATGTGACATGACCTATAAATTGTCATATTTACACATACATGTGATAGGTTAAAATTATTAAAATATTGAAAAAGTGTTTCATACATTAGTTAAAACACACAGATTTAAAAGGTTAATAGTGGAATTTATATACAGTTAAAAACAAGACCTAAAACTAATTCATATTTCATAATTGTTTTGTTGTAATATGGTACTAGAAGTACTATGTACACTATTTACAACTTTGTAAGAGCTCGATGGGTTGGAGATCGTTTGCTTTTGAATTATCGGAGCAGAGGGCACGACATCAGCAGACCAGCTGTGTGAAACTGTTTAGCAGGAGTGAACAGAACAGTCCCCACATCTTCTGCATTCAGATTCAACACATTTAATGTGTGAACAACTGTGGCTACAAGTCAAAGTTTAATCACAAACTGCTGCTGCAGAGAATTTTTCCAAAAGTGATTTGTTTGTCTGTGAATTTGTCTTTCCTGATGAACGCAACATTGCATTCATCACGAGAGACAAACAGAAAAATATTGTTTTCAGTCGCAGCATGTTTACCACATTCATTAATCTGCAACAACTTTTAAAACATGGTGGAATAAAAGTAAAAGTTCTGGATTTGATTAATAGATGTTAAAATACTTATCTTTTTTTTGTCATTCCTTCAAAATGGAAATAATTTGTTTAAAACAAAGAGCAGTGTGTTTGCTTTTGTTGACCTGGATGATGCTGTTTAGGAACATATCAACATGTTTCCTTTTCTAATAATTATTTTAGACCAGCTGACTTTGATGTGGAGGAGTGGGACCATCAGCATGCACGTACAAATAGGTGTAAATAGTAAAAATCCTTTATTTTATTATGCTTTTTTTTTGGTCTGTTTTTCAGCTGTTACATTAAACTGTTTATTACATCAAAGTTTGCTGGTTCTTTAATGTCTAAAAATAAATACTTGATAACAGTATCACAAAGATTAGTAATGTTAAGGATATGGTTATGTCATGAGGGTTTTTAATAAAGGTTTGTCAGTGGTTATTTAAAGGTTAGGGGAATGTTATTACAACCAAAAGAAAACGTTCTGTTAAGGTTGTAATGTCAGAACATTAAGACAATTTTCAGGGAACCAAACATGTACCAACCAAACAAGAAAACTTTCCATGGTTACTTTAAAACAACCTGAAACAAACTTTCAGGGAACGCTCCTGCAGATAAAAAAGTTTCCACAATGTTCTGGGAATAAGAAATTGCTTGCTGGGATAATCATGTTCAGATTACTTCTTAAATAGCTTCCTTTATCGTTAATTTGCCAGATATCTCTTATCTGTAAATAAGATGGCCTCATCCATCACAACCCCTAAGAGATTGTCACCAAAGTCCAAAACTGTTGATGCCAAAGCTGATTAGAATGACCAATGTTTGCTACAATGTGTCATCTCTGTCATCATTGTGTTTTACCCTCTCACAGAGGCTGAACAAGGATAGTCTGATCTGATTGGCTTCCCGAGACTGAAAGTATGACCATAGTTAATGAGCTTCAACAGAGGGAAACTAGATGGACCTGCTGAGCAATTTCAAATTTGCTAGCAACATGTCTAGATTTCTAGGCTAGCATTTACAGCCTTCTCACTCAAACTCCAGAACACAGTATGGTTGATATGAAAAACATGCAACTGCATGTATTACAGATTTTAGACTTTCAAATATTGAAAGAAACAGAGCAATCTGGTCAGTTCCAAAGAAAAATCTACATTATTGTTTTTTTTCTTGTAAATAGATAGATGTGAGAGTTTGGAAAACAATGTTCTGATTCCAAGAAATACATGGCTGAAAATAATTTTGAAGAAATAGCATACAACAAACTGGTGATGTTGTCGATAGAGTCGTATTACCAAACTGCATCAAAGTCAGAGGAAGAATGGAGGAAGTAAAGGGTAGAGTTGTAAATTAAGATACATTTTGTTTGGATGTAGTTTTTGATATTTGATGGTATTTGGGCATTGCATGGGGTGACGGCAAAAACAGCACCCAGAGGGCCGCCGAGACCTCCTAACCATCTCTGGAAATTTCTGTTATTGTCTGTGTTGTGGTGACACGCTAGCAACCACTTGTTGTCAGACTCCTCCATGTTCTGTTGTCAATTATGCCTCAATTGTTTGCTGAAATATTGTTTTGCCCTTTTGAAAATCAAATTCTTTTGAAACCATTTGGCTTAAATGATCATGTACATGATCTACTCATCTGCAACAATACTTCATTGCAGTGGTTTTGTTGCGTCTTCAACCACAGATTTGTGAGGTGATAACTGAAGTGTAACTTTGGTTGTAATACTCTTATTGTAATATGTGTCTCACAATAGTTTTGGAGAAAGCATTAGTGATGTAATGACCTTGGAAAGTCTCTCTTTGAACTTATATATTCACTGAACTTGGAGCGAGTAAATGTCCTCTGAATGTGAATAGCTGGTTTTCAGAGTAAAGCAGCCAATCCCAACTGGCTACTATTTCAGTTGCCTAGGCTACTGCTCATTGTGACTCATAATGGCTCAGTCTCTTGGGCTCCTACCTGTTGCCTAGGCAACCAAGCAACCATAGGTTCCAGAAGAACTTGCAACTTTCATTCAGCTCCAGCTGTGCTCTTTTCAGGTTTTTCCTGTAACAACATCAGAAGTGAGGGTGGATAGACAGATGTTATCCTAATGAATGCAAGGTAAAGTTAGTTAGCCTAGCAGAAGAAGCTAATGGTAACAGTGCATTTACATGCATATGTTGCATACGGCATCTCCATCCGTCTTGATAGACTTAAATGGGAGGGTCCATATATGGTTGCGTGCATGTTTGCTTCCATCAGAAGATGAAAACATTTCAACTTTCGATGCATCAAGGTGTACGTCAGCCAATCAGGTTACGGCCAGACAGAAAGTGC
Organism: Arrhamphus sclerolepis; assembly: GCA_037176975.1. Taxonomy (NCBI): domain Eukaryota; kingdom Metazoa; phylum Chordata; class Actinopteri; order Beloniformes; family Hemiramphidae; genus Arrhamphus; species Arrhamphus sclerolepis. Next base: position 9,982 of record JBAMYA010045423.1, read on the forward strand.
TAGCCACTGAAATCGTACCTGGGAGCGGGTCTATAGCTGCTTGTATCCGTTAATGATCAGCCTTGCATTACAGGAATATGGAAGAAAAAAAATAGTATTAGCAGTGTTTCTGGCCATACAGAGACACAAGGCTCATAAAAAAATAAACTTTGGAGAAAGCAGCAGAGATAGTGGATCTGTTATGACTGTGGACAGCAGTGATGTGTGTGCCATCTAGAGTCGATGTTTTTAAATTTAGCCACCTCTACAGCTATCAGGGGAGCTAAGTCCCATCGAGTGAGAGCAAGGTCCCCTTCCATTCACCAGGGGCTGGCATAAGTCCATAAGTCAATACCCAGTTTGTATTTTCATCAGTCAGGTAAAATGATAGTATATAAAACATAAAATATATGTACAATTAGGGGTGTGGTCTTTTGATTGGCATAACCAGTGGGTGGTTGCTATGACTTATTGCTACTGCTGTGGCATTTGTGCTTTGCACAACACTGATGGCACATAGAAAAGCATTACAGGATGTCAAACCTGCAGCTCTAACCACTGAGCTATCCAGCAGCCCTCATCATCTATGTTTTAAAGAGAATAAGTTTTGTTGTGCTCTTAACCCTAACAAGGCTGTAAGCCTAACTGCCTATGTCTCTGTCTATGCATCAATCCCAGGTCATTTTGTACCAAGCCCTTAAGGGCTTGAGAGGGTTGATTAAAATAACAGACCATCGTGACTCGCCTGGGTTGACCTGGAAAGCTCTGAATGTGAAGCTTAGCCTTTCAGCAGAGTTTGTGTTAAACATGTGTTGACTAAAAGCAAGCCCCAACACCCCCACCTCCATGCTGAAGCAATTCAGGAAGTAACCAAAATTGCAATTCCCAAAATGACCACTAGGGGCTAGCTCCAAAACAGAGCACATTCCCTTTGAGCTTTATGTTATAATGTCCAAATTCATAGCAAAATATTTGTTTGGTAAAAAAAAAAATGTTTTGGGCTCTATACTTTGATTTTACAACTATGACAGCTGTACATAGCTGTACATAGGGGTTGAACTTTCATTTGTACGTCAGGTAGATTGACAGCTAGCATTGGAAATGGAGTTATCACTTTAGCTACTTAGCATTATATTTATTTCTGAGCTGTGAATTGTCAATCATTCTGCAGCACGTGTTTATGGAGGATAGACAGGTCTCAGTAGAGCAAAAATAGCTTACTTGCACCGACTGTAATAAATGTGCTCCAACTGGCTGCCAGGCTTGCTTGTATGCTATGTTGCACTGTGCATTACGAGGGAAATGAGGCTCAAAAGCACAATTCATTAAACCATGTTGGAGGTGGTTAGTGAGAGGAGGATGAGAATGAAATTCTCATCCTCATGATGAACGAGCTCCACCCGCTCTGAAGGACTATTTGAGGTCACTGCTCCTCCAGTGACAGGCTCCTTCACCTAAAATGTGTCAAGGAGAGGACGTCCTTTGTCCTTTGTCCCTGCTGCAACCAGACTGCGCAGTCGATCTGCTCCCAGTAGATCACATACCCAGCACCATATCCACTAACTGTACTTTAAACCATTCCTCATCTTCAATATTCAGTGTGACGTATGTGGCCACACAGCATAAGGTTTTGATGAATAGTGTATATATTCTCTGTAGTGCAGGTGTACAGATAGATAGATGCATATACACATATTACATATAAATAATGAACAGGCATATATATATATATATATATATATATATATATATATATACACACACACACACAC
>JBAMYA010045424.1:0-11731 GCA_037176975.1 Arrhamphus sclerolepis
AAGTACCTTTTCGTATAAACATAGTTTAAAAAAAAACAAAAAAAACAACAAAAAAACAGGACCTTTATCATAAATAAACAGGCACCTGTGTGTCCTTCTACACAAAATTAAGTAAAAAAAAAAAAAAGAAGAGAGAGATATTCTTGACATGAAGTTAGTGCATGGCTTCTACTTTATGTACACATTGCCTGGCGTGATGGTCCACGTTGCAACATTTGGACCACGAGAAAAATTGCGATTGGACCTCTGAGGATTTTACACTGCAGGGTTAAACATAGTGATAGGCTGAATCCCATCTTAGACGACATGACTACGTTAATACGATGGTTGATCCAATGGCTGGAAAAAAAATAAGCACCTCAAAGTTAATGCAAGAGGGGGAAAAAAAAAGTATATATAATAATGTATATATAGTACACGCTGGCAAAATCTCGTCCATTCATTAAATTCTGTGGCTATAAACTTGATCTTTTTTGTTCTTGTTCCTGAAGTGTTAGTGTAACATTGATTACTTTCCTTGCGTTTAAAATCACAAGTGTGACGGACGACAAAACCTTCATGCAGAACTCATTCCACTTCTTCAAATGTAAATAGTAGCAAGAAAAGCATTTAGGAGTCTCCATGTTGGCCAAGTGTCACTACATGGTTAAGATGACAGAATAAAATTGAAGCTGTCCAAAACTTTTAAATTGAAGCCCATTAGTGAACATGATCTCACATAGCTCGCTCTTAAGTGGGTGGTTTGAAAGGCATCCCACTTTCCCCTTCAACATCCTCTCTACTATTTGGAGAAAACAGGAGAACCTAAATGGAGAACCTGTCGCCGTTGACCAGAGCAGGTGAGAAGCTGTGTCCATCATCCCTACAGAGCAGTTGGCAGTTAAGTTGTGTCGAAAGGGTAGAGGCACTGAGGTTGTGAGGCTTCAGGACTGATAGTGCAGTCGCAGACAGGCAGGGTCACAGTGGAACCGCACACACTGGTTGAGGAGGGGGGGGGGGTCATCCATGTTGCGGTTAAGGCGAAACTCCCGGGACTGCTCACATGAAGCTGTTCACACAAACACGAGTGTGTTTCAACTGATATAGCAAAAATATATATATATAAAAAAAACAACAACAAAAAGTGTTTTCTCTTCAACCCTCTTCCCTGAAATGAGTGAGGCTAGTAATCCAGCATTCCTGTCTTTACTTGGGAGGAAGGGGGTTGGTAAAAGTTCTGTGGGTCAACATCTCAGAGTTAACACCTCAGACTTTGCTGTCAGAGGGCAGTTCTCCCAGGGCGTGGACGATGTCGGTAAAGGATGGGCGTTCTTTGAGGCCAAGCGCCCAACAACGGACCATGAGCTTGTAGATTTTGCTGGGGCATCCGTCTGGAACAGGCAGCTTCAGCTTCCCCGTCTTCAGACCTGCAGGACAGAGGGTTATTTCACCAGGTCAGAAGCATAATGAAAGCCAAAGTACAGTCCAGTGCATGTTCCACCTCTACGTGCAGCATGCCGATGTGTTGTAGCACGCTCACCTTCCAGCACTTCATCGTCACTGAGTTTGCTGTAAGGCAATTCTCCGTGACTGAATACTTCCCACATCAACACTCCAAAGGCCCACACATCAGACTTGGTGGAGAAGTCATCCTCAAACACAGACTCTGTTGGGAGCCAGCGCAATGGGATCCATGCCTGTCTGTAGTGGTAGTACTCGCTACATAGAAATATACAAAACAGGTGAGACAGAGATGCAAACATCCACTTCTAGCCAGAATCATCAGCATAATCTGGTTGTGAATGTGTTATTAATTCAGTCTCTTTCATAACAGACCTGTTGTAGACATCCTTGCTGAGGCTGAGTGAAGACACTTTGACCCGCCTCTGACTGTTAATCAGACAGTTTCGGGCTGCAAGGTCTTTGTGAACAAAGCGGTGATTGGACAGATGCTCCATGCCACGAGCCACCTGGGCACAGATGGAAACCTAGAGGGAAAGAGACAAAGACAAACCAGGAAAACTGTCAAGTTGCTTTGATAAAACTTTTCCAATAGCAGCGGAGTATGATAAAATCCACTGTGGCTCTTTAGACTGTATGTTTTTTGTTTTGTTTTCCACTGCTCTGTTATTGTTTTAGTCTGACATGGTCATGGCCATGTTTGTGAGTGTTTTTGTCATGTTTTAGTCTTTTCTAGTGATCATGTTGTGGCAGGTTGACTTTGTGTTTGGTGTCATCTGGATGCAAACTAAACCTACAAACGGGTACAAAAAAAGGAATCCAAATCCAACCTGGATGCTAAAAAGAAATGGGAGCTAATGCAACAAGCTAGTACAGGTGAAGGCAGGCTTTCACAGCAACTGAGCAACACCATTAACCAAATAACCCCTTAACTTATTTGAGAAAAGATGAAGGTGTAACAAGTAACGTCATTATACCCAATACAGCTTTCACTCCAACTGCTATGAGGTCAGAACTGTTTCAGAAGGTGAAAATTTACTCCTCTGTAGCCCTCATTCTGAGTAGCCATTAGCCAAGATTCACATCAGAATTTCCCTTGATTCTCCAAACTGAGCACCGTTTCCACTGACCACTGCAAGTGAGAGACAGTTCAAGTTCTCACACACTTCCACAACCACACTTGTTGCTTTGATTCTCTAATATCAGGTTATTATTGGTGCTCCCTCTCCTCACTCCTCCTCAAGTCCATTTGACTATTGCACTATATCCATGTTACAATCAACTGACTGAGGCAAGTCTGAAGGACTGATTTTTGAATTCTGTGTTTAAATACAGCGACAAATGTTTGAAATTAAATGGGAGCTGACACAAAGAAGGCAGATTTAGACAATGGGATCATGCAACTTCAAAAATACTGCTTCAGAAATGTTTAACTCCTGTCTCAAAAATACAACCGTGTTATCCGGGCTGTTTTCAGGGGTTAAATATCTCCCCTCAGACTCTGACTGATAACGATTACTGTCCTTGAAATGTAGGCGAGGGTCCAGGGAAGGACCCTGAGACTTACTTTGGTCTTGGTACTGAGAGGCTGAGTCTTGGCTTTGTCATCTTTGCTTTTGGAAATTCTCAGGAACTGCTTTACATCTCCCTATCATGACAAAAGGCAAACAATAAAATAAAATCCAGCATTCAGGTGAAGAAGACATTTTTTAAAATCCTTCTGTGTTTGTGTGTGCTTCTGTTTCTGTGCATTTACCAGGTCATAGTACTCTAGGATCATGTAGTGCGGCTCTGCCTCCTTACAGAGACCCAGCAGGCGGACCACGTTGGGGTGGCTGAGCTTGGCAAACATTTCAGCTTCACGACGGAAGTCTTGCTGGAGCTGCTCATCCCTGGTCTGGAGACTCTTCACCAGCACCACCGTCTCCTCTTCACCCTCTACAATGGCCTTTGCTTTGGACAGCAACACCTCACCAAACTCCCCTTTACCTGAACATAAATTCACACAGCAAAGGTCCGAGGACAGCGTCAAGATCAGTTCACCTCCTGCTAACTCTGAGTAACTGCATGCAGAAGAGAGTGGTGGCGTGTTAGTTGACCTAAAGTCGTGATGGTTTGGAGGTTTGAGCGAGAAAAGTGGAGTTTATCGCTGTTGACGTGACTGTGGCGTTTCTCAGTTGTAGCGATGGTACCCATGTTGGTGAGCGCCACCTCCTCCTGGATCTCAGCTGTGGTGTGCCCATTTTGTTGAACAGCCCCTCCTGGAATGAGTGATTGAACATTTGAATAAATAAATAAATACACCACCGCTGCCCTGATAACAGACACAGTACAAATGTATCTCACTATAATTATTAAAAAAATATATGCACTTTGTGTAATCTAGAACATTAATTACTACTTCTGCTCTGTAAATTCTTGTCATTTTACTTGTTATATGCAATACCCTCAATGAACACAAGAGGGCAGCAAATATCCTTAGCTGTTCAGAATGGAAAAATGAGAAGTTCATGCTCATTCCTGCAGGATTTATTCAACTGCCTGTCAGTTGATCGTATCATTGATAAACATTCATACCGTTAAGACATTCCATCTCCGGCTCCTCTCCATCCTGGCCCTTCTGCAGTCTTTTTGCATGGCGTCTCTTTTTGCAGTAGAACATGAGACCCAGTACGATGATGATGTAAGCGACAGCTGCTCCCACTGACAGGCCGATGGTTTGGATCATCTTGTAAGGAGCTTTGTCTTCTTCTCCATCATGGAAGACGGCCGGTTTGTCTGCTGGCCACAAACAGGATTACAGTCAAGTAAAAGACACAATCTTAAACACATCAACATGTTTTTGAAGCATACAATGAATGATATCTTTAACAATATTTTCTTTTTGGATGAATTCAAAGGAAGTAAAAAATGACGTCAGATATGATTTAGCGGATGCAACTGTTAGAAAAGTGCTAATGTTTTCTACTAGGGCACAAGTTTGTTATATACAATATATATGTAAACATGCAATGAGATTTCTGGTCTATTTACCATGACTGTCACACAAACCTTAATAAACCATAACAAAAAAATCCAAATTTCATTTTCTTTTGCTGAACAGAGCAGTGGGAGAAAATAGGTTAATATAGGACACTAGTGAAAGCATGTGACCGTAATTTTCAGCTTTTGTCAGTACAAGAAGCCTCAGAGTGTGAAGCCTTATTAGATCTAATGTCCGTGCAACCCCACCACCACCAGTGACAGCCGTGGCGTCAAAGATTTCTGGAAATATTACTCTGTCTGGATGAGACGGAGACAGAGGTTTAATTAATGTCTTCATTCTGCTGCTGGCCTGTGTCCCCCGTGTGCACTGCTGTTCCTGATAAAGAGATCCAGTGTGAGGGGGTTTGTGCCTGTGTGTTTAACTCACCCACTACATACAGCTGAGCCACACGGTCTTTGATGCTGCAGCTGTTTCCAGCCACACACGTATACCTTCCCGTGTCATCCGTGGTGACATCTGTAATGATCAAGGAACCGTTGGGCATCTTCTGGAACCTGGAGGACAGAAACAATGCTGGATGAGGACAGACGAAGGTGAACATAGACGGAGAAGCCAGCTAGCGCTCCCTCTACCTGATGGTGATTTGAAATGTACATATCTAATTGTCTTGAATATTTAAGTTCCACTAGATCTCTGTGGCTGTCAAAACCCTTCTCCTAAAATGCTGAAACTATCCTTGAAAGAAATTTGGATTTTAAAAATTTCTGGCATGTGAGATAACAGAAAGCACAGAAAGGTAGTACAGAGAAGGCAGAAATGTGCCATTTATGTCTGTTAAAACTGACACAATGAAGGATGACTCTTAACCCTGTTAAAATTTTACCCCTAAAAACAATTTCATCTTGCCAGTGAGCCAACTGAATGTTAGGACATGTGCACCATGTCTGTTCTGTCACTGATGACAAATGTACCTTTCCAAAAAGAGGGCTGATGTAATTTCAGACCACATCAGTCATTTAAATTATACATCTGGGTAATAGTCATAACACTCACGGCAACTTACTTGTACATTTGAGGTTTACACCAATGCCTTGAAGATAATTTAAAGTAGGCTACGTATACAAAATGGCCCTTGTCCAAAATACTTTTAGACTAAAGGGCTAATTTTTAAAAAGAAAAAAAAAAAGTGACACTTGATCCAACGAGCACTTCAAACTGAGTTAATGAAAAGATCTTGAAAATCTGTCGTAAGTGGCTCTTTTCAATCTAAGGTGTACTGCTTGAAGAACGCCTGAAGCAGAGCATATTCATCATATAATCATCAACCCAAAGATCCTTTACAAGCTGTGCCTTTGGTTAAAATGTTACTAAGAAAAAGAGAGAAAGTGACTTTCCACTAAGGAAATCACTCTTTCAGATTGAAGAACACCAAAATCAGCTGTGCCATCTGAGTGACAAGGGCAGAGAATGATTTGACACAGGACGTCTTTGGACAACAAAGAAGACAGGTTTGTTTAACTTAGGAGAAAGCACCTGAAAATGAAACTTTGACCACGATTATCAGAATCTATCCATCATATCTATCGGATCAAAACGAATCACAAGTGTTCCATGTACCTCCTGTTTTTAGTGATGTCCAGTGTTTTGTCTTTAACCATCCAGTGGATGTGCGGTTCGGGGTCACCAGTGGCCTGGCAGTGCAGGATGGCCGTGTGACCCTGATACACGGTTGTGTTGTCGGGCTCCACCTTAAAACGAATGTACACTACATATGCACAAACATACAAGGACAAACAAACATGCAACAGATCATTAAACAGACCAAAAGTAATTTATAATACCATCTATATAAATTGAGGGATTGTGGTTAAGATCGTCTCAGTTGTTCAAGGTATTTCATTAGAGGGCTTCAAAGACCATTAAATAGATAATCAATGCTGCCATGCTTGAAACTTATGAGAATGATCAATGACCGTCCCACCAAAAACCATCCCTGCACATAATGAGACTATTAGTACTCTTAATGTGGGTTTCCTGACTAATTTGGTCACACCACCCTTTCTTATTTCCCCTGCTAGTCACAGTCTTCAGCTTGATGAGTGAGTAGCTTACCAGCCACGGTGAGAGTCACCAAGGCTCTGATCTCCCCCTGCAGGCTGTTGGAGGCGATGCAGGTGTAGTTGCCAGCATCACTACGGGTGACTTTGGTAAAGTGGAGCTGGCCGTTCCTCTGCTCCACGTGAGGTGGCAGCTTTCCTCCATCTGCAGGGGGAGTCAGAGAGGCAATTAGGAACAAGAGGCTATCAGGACAGACCATGCCTGTTTCTGCATGTGGGATTCAAGTGGTTAATGAAGACCAAGTGTGAAAGCATCTGTGATAAGAAATCTTTCTCACTCATGATTTGACAACTGAACAGGTTCCAACATATATGTTATTTTTTCCTTCAGAAACAGCATTAGTCATCATGATACTGTCAAAGAAGAGTATGTTGGCTCTGCATTTCAGACGAGGTATTGTCAAAAAGTCATTTCTTATCAGGGGCCTGACTATGAAGCGGCGTTAACGGCTTATCAGCTTAACTTCGAGAGTAACTTGATCACGTGAGGAGTAACTTCCCGACAAACCCATACTATGAAAGGTAGATAGGTTTAGATCAAGATATGCTGCCATGGCCATTTACGCCACGTCTCTAACATCACACCACACCCATTATAAGTACCGCCCGTCCATCAACAATGTCTCCCAACACAATGCTGTCCGTACCCGGATGATCTGTGAAAAAAGGAAAAAAACAAACAAACAAAACCTACGCTTAATTACGCATTTACCTGATCAGCAATTTGTTGCCCACAAGCCTGCCTTGCTTTATTGATGTGTTTGAGTTCCCTCTTAAAGTCAATTTCAATTCCTCAAAGCTCCACATTATGATAGTGCATTCTTCTTCGGTAAAGCAAGGTGATCGCGCCATCATTGAAAACGATAACGTGTGGAGCAACATGCACTGATCTGCAGCATCTGGGAGTGATGGTTAAGCCGGTGGCATTCATACCTGGTTTGGTCCAGCGGATTGTGGGGCTCTCTCGGCCTTTAGCGGAGCACTGGATTGTGATCTCCTTATCCAGCTCCAGGCACTGTGAAGTCTGGGGGGTCGGTGTGAATTTTAGCCTCTCTGAAACGGAAATCAAAACACCATACACACGTTACACATGTGGGGGCATGAGTGCTGGTCAAAGCCTCTTTTGTGCTGTTCGTCTTACAGATGAAATGACACTAAGCTGATGCGAATAATGGTCACAAGTATATGGAGAAATGTGGCTACATGCAAACACAAAGAACTGATGAAAACTAAGGTCTATCAGAGGCTGAGATCTCACACACAGAGAGCCTGGCTAGACAACATTATGTCAGGCTGTCTAGCACAGTTTAATCCTACAGACAGGAATTTACCATGGAGATAAGGTGTTAAAACGGAGGCTAGAATAAAACCCATCATGCATGAGTCATATTTTACACCTCTGTGGGTGTCCTGCTGGAGGCCCATGCACACAACAGACTCTCGTATTTTAGGAAACGTACACAGGCCCTCAAGCCCCAACACATTTCTTTGTTTTCTCTCGCCTCTGTATTAGTCATTATGCCCCGCATGTGATTTCATATCATCTTTCGGTTGGGGGACAACTTTACATGTAAGCTGTGTGAGGAACGTACAGTCTACTGTAGATGTTGATTGACAGACAGGCAGCTTACCAAGCACAGTAACTCTAGCGTGGCCATACAATTGGCCAGCAACAGTCTGAGTCTCACAGCTGTACACGTGAGCATCATACACCTCGACGTTGTTGATCCTGAGGGTGCCGTTAGGAAACATCTTAAAACGAGAGTCCTAGTGGAAATTTAGAAAAAATAAAAACAATCTTTTTAAGTTTGTCATGTCAGAAAACAGATATGTTTACATCACTATATTTAAAAAAAAAAAAGACAGACTGTAACAGTGAGTGTGATAACACACCTCGGATGTGATCTTGTTGACGCCGCGGTTCCATGTGACCTCAGGCTGAGGGTTGGCCTGAGCGTGACAGTGGAGGTAACCTGGTTTACCTTCTTCTAAATTGCTGTCCTGAGGCTTTCTCATCCACACTGGGGCAGCTGCAGACACACACAAACACTTGAAATTTAGTATGTGCGACTCCTCAGCTGTCATCTGAAGGAACGTTCTAAACTTTAATAACTAAGGCCCTTTGGTCCATCTAAATATTAACACTACTTATAAAAAACGCTGGAAACAACGCATCTTGAGTTGCTTCAATACTTTAATAAAAAAATTAAAAAAAGACTAAGTACAAAGAGCAAATGTTATGATTTGAGCTATTTTGAGGGTGGGAAATGTACTGAAGCAGTATAAGCAATGGGAAAGCATGACAAACCAGGCTACCCAACCTTCTGTGGCTGTTTTAAATTGTCCAATTACATTTGAGCCTCCCAATGAAAAAAGGCTCCACCAATGAAAGAGATAAATGTTATTTAAAAAAAAAAAATAATAATAATAATAATCAGCATTGACTAAGGAGGTGCTGTTTGAATAAGTGAATGTCACTTGTAGTTTTAACAGTACCTCAAGTGTACAAAGACGAGATAAACACGGCTTTCACAAGAGTTCTCTTCCTCTTACATGCACACATAATCAGGAACAAATCTTAAAATGAAAATATCACAGTACCTCCTAGAATACGACGAGTGGAAAACTTACTGGCCACGGTGATTGTGAGCTCCTGTGTCCTTTGTCCAGCCTTGTTCTGAGCCACACAGGTGTATGTGCCTGAATCTCCCTCCTCTATTGGACTGAATACCAGATCCTGGCCATCTTGGTACACCCTGCCCTCCGTGGGCACCCGCTCACCTCCTCTCTCCCACCGCAGCTCAGGGTCAGGCTTACCCCGTGGGGGTTTACAGGGCACCCGCTTCAGAGAGTTAGCTGGGAACACCTGTGGCGCCAAGGGCCCCATGTCCTCTATTTCTGTGGTGGAGAAATGGATACAGAGAAAAATTCTGTGGGAAGTAAACATTTTGAATGCTTACTAATTAATTTCTGTTCAAAGCCGATGAAGTATTGTGAATTTGGCTCAGTTCTGGTAACGGATTTCTTGTCATGTTGTGGTTAGTTCCCTGATTTGAGGGGCAGGCTACACTAATTAGGGAACAAAGTGAACAGTAGGCATATACAATGTGCTTAGTGTGGGAATTAACTCAGACCAGTATGAGGTGGGTCATAGTAAAATTGTCAGCCTCACAGAAAGTGGAACAGGATCAATGTTACAAAGGCTCACAAGAGCTCCTTCCACTGTGAGCTTTAATGCCCCATGTACCAAATGGAAGTATTTAATACTTCATCGGTCAACAGTGCTCTGAAGCTGGTCAGTGGCTCCAACTCTCTCTGAGTCTGCATCTAAATCAATTAAAGGTCATGCAAGAAACCACATTTCTCGGCAGATGAAAGAAAAGCTGAGCAGCGAGGAGTAGGGGGGCAACTGAGGTGGAGCTCTGATAGACTGTTTAAACTTGTGCCTAAATACTGAATTCTACCGTGACACAATCCCCTGTAATGCCTGCAGGGATTACCATCAGATTAAGTGAATTAAGGTATTTAAATGGAGCTGTGGTTCATTGGGTTAAAACTGGAGATATAGTTGTACCTTGGTAATCCCTAACCCTAAGGGAAAAGGGACCGATCATTGGAATCAAGAGCTTGGGATACTGAACCGCATGGAAAATTTAGCCCCAAACCTATTAAGAATATTTGGTTTGCATGCAACTGCATTCCAAAATGTCAGCTTATTAGTATAGATAAGATACTACAGCCTGTTGTTGCTTTAACCTGTTAAAGCTATTTAAAATAACTCATGTAGAGGTTATGCTTTTAAAACCTGGTTAAAGAAAATAAAGACCTCGAGTGATATACCAAAACAGTCCTGACATGTCTGGTCCTGTGTTTGATCACTTTCATAGCACGTATCAGAACCTAAGTTTCCGAGGCAGAAATTCAGAACTGGTGTCATTCTCATGTTTTAGTTTCAATTACAAGGTTTTAATACACCTTTCCACTTAGAAAAATTCTTTCTTCCGGGCATAACTCTGTTTCATGACATTCAACATGTCACATCCTCGTAATTACACCACTTGTTAGCCTGTTTCAGTCAAAATGCAAAGCTATTTTTTTAGTGCCGTTCACTTCAGAGGAAGCTTGCTGGGCTTTAAAACAGCTGTTCAGATGGAAGGAATAATTTGCAGAATGGTAGCAACATGCTCCAGTGCAGTATATGTAGTGGACACAGCTGGGCCAGATGTCAGTGAGGGAGGCCGACTTATCAGAGAGCTTTAGCTCTTAGCGAAAGGGCCCAAATAAGGATGGAGGATGGGTGGCACAAGGGATAAAGAGGTGCCCCAAACGGCCATCTATCTCTGAGATTTCTAACCAATCCAGCGGTGCATGTGTTTTTATGTGCATACCCGCGATGAGGAGGGAGGCTTCCAGTGTAACAGCGGACCCCTTGAGGCCTCGGCCAACACACTTGTAGGTCCCAGTGTTCCTGGGCTTGACTTGTGTGATCTGAAGTGTGCCATTGGACAACAAGATCATTCTGCAAAGGAGACACACATAACAGATTAGACACTTTCTCACAATCACAAACCAACAAATGAAAGAAAAATTCAGCTATCTAGACAAGACCTGCTTAAAAAACAAAAACGAAACAAAAAGACACAGTAGCATATTTTGAGTGAATCTCCAAAACGTCTCGTGCTCCCAGGCGGGGAGGATCAGTGGCAGTGATAGACTGATTGAAAAGTAATTAACTGCTGACCTTAGGCCAGCCTCAAGAATCACAATAACTACACAGGATCCCATACATCACAGTCCTCTGCTCCAAAGAGAAATCAACAGCTCATCACAGATGTACGAGAAAACCACTCCAGAGTTCATGAAAAAAAGAAAATAAATATATAAGAGGTAAGTAAAATTATTGCCGGATGTTGTGCAACATCAGAGAAGAGTGATTGTGTATTTCCTCAGGAAGGGGGACATTTCTGTGTCATCTTTTCTTCGTTCAGGAATGTGAGTGAAATGAGCTGTGGGACTTTGAGTATTTTTCCACCTATGAGACACTGAACACGTCTGTTGATTTTTTTTTTCTCCCCACTCAGAGGAATTCTTTTTTTTTTTTTTTTGGGGGGGGGGGGGGGGGGGATCAAACTTCAAAACCAATTCCCCCCCCCACTGCCTGGGCTTTTCCACAAAAACAACCCGTTTG
>JBAMYA010045425.1:0-11731 GCA_037176975.1 Arrhamphus sclerolepis
TATATATATATGACTTGTGCAGGCTTTAAATTGTTGTGGTTTGTGCACTGTTTTAAGAGAAATGCATATTTATACTGCAAACTTTCTATAAATGTTGCTCAGTTTCATCTTTTTGGTACCTGTAATTAGGCGCTGAATGGAGTGTATTTGTGTCTTTCTGAAATCATATGTTCCCACATTTTGGTTTTCTTATCACCATAAGATGCTGTGTGTCTGGTGTTAATACTCAAGTGGGCTCAGTGACATGTTCATAACAATATTATGGTGTTTTCTGGCTTAAAGAGGGAAAAGTCACTGTTGTATGCTTTGAAAAAAAAATAATGCATTATGTGATGTAGATTACCTAGATATTACACTTTAAAAATGAGACTCTATGAATCGCAAGGATGGGGGGGCCTACAATACCTCTCAGCCCCGGGGCCTTTCATTAGGTTAAGGCGGCCCTGCACCTATTTACAACAAGTCATCTCCAGGCGCTTAAGAAACCCAGAGCTCGACCCCCGAGCACATGGCAATGCCATCAGTGGCAAGAAACAGCTCCCTCATGGGAAGAAACCTTGAGCAGAACCTGGCTCTTAGGATGACCCTCCTGCCAAAGGCCAGCCGGGTAAGGAGGAGATGAGGAGAATTGTTGACAAACTACATTAACAATCTAAATGGACTAAAGAGAGACAATAGAAAAAAACAGTGGCAATGTGAAAAAAAGTATGGGAACTACTCTGGTCCTAATTCAGGCTAATTGTTAAATTTTTTTTTTCAGACGTCCCTCCACACACATACACTGTGCTGGTTCACAGAAAGAGTGGGTCATCCTCATTATGGTCAAGATTTTCTGTAGCAGGTTCAGCAACTTGACTTAACGCAGGCTGCGTTACAGTCCGGGGCTACGACGGGAGCAGCAGCTTCGGTCAAGCCCGATTCATATGCAGTTTGGACGCGTAGAGGTGAACATATGCTCTGACAGCAGCTGAGGGGACTGCTGCATGAGGACTATCCGCCACCCGTGAGCACTTTGGCAAGGGCGAGGTGCCAACGGCAGCACCCACTGCCTGTTGAGAGTAAGAGCGATACATGCTTTCACGTCAAACAGTCGTCATAAGTCTCCAATAACACCAGAAAAAGTCGCCAGATTTGTCGCTAGTCGCTTTTAGAAAAAAAGTCGCTAGGGGGGTCTGCAAACTCGGTAAATATAGCAACAAAGTCGCTAAGTTAGCAACACTGGTCACACTATGACAATCAGTTTATTTTCAGACAATCTGAAAAGTTTTTCTTTTTTTTTTAAGATCTCACAGATTAAATTTCAGACATGTGACCAGATGACTCAACTGGTCACCTGCTAGCTAACTGGAAGTTTTACAACAAAATGTTCTAAAATACTGTTGTCATTTGTAGATGGAATATTTCCAAACCAATTCAGTTACACTGCATATTTTCAACCAAATATTTCTCTAAAACTTGGTATTTAATGAAGCAAGACTTAGTGCAGCGGAGAGAAAAATTGGCATCTGCAGAAACTGGGAGGGGCTTCTTCACTGGAGTGTGGTCAATTTAACACTGCAGGTGTTGGAAAGCAGGTCGCACCCGAAATATACACGACACTTGCAGGAAGTTACTCTGAAAGTGTCACTTTTTCTCTAAATGGTGTTATATAACACCGATTGTTGTAGATTATGACCAACACTGACAGATTAACTGGTAGATTTGCTGTGTGGTGGATGCCTGATGGGGCCTACAGGTTTGTCAGATCAGAGAAAGGTTGCAAAATGTGTTCATTCTTTCTTTCCTTCTTGGTGCAAAATCATGTCAAACCACTTTCACTTCAGACCTCAAATTCTTAATTGGACACAGAATTAAATATTATTAATCTTTTATTTTACATTTGAGACAGTGTCCTAGATTTTCTTTTTAACATTTATCCAGGCGAACAAGATCTGACTGTTTAGCAAGAACTCCCACTTTACTTTACAGGTTGTCACGTTTACAAATTTACAAGTTTGTAGGTCTTGAAATATACTTACTACGTGTTTTAAACTGGTTTTCATGGCTTTGTCTTTGGCTGTGACCCAAAAGGTGTTTTCAAATCAGATGAATTAAGAAGCAATCCACTTAGATGAAATGATTGACGAATTGAGCTGTTATGGCATGAAGTTGTCCTGCCTGCTAAGATATATGCTTCTACCCACCTGCAACCCCCAACTGTGTGTTTGTCTCCATCTCTCTCTCTATATGTGTGTGTGCATGCATATGTGTTAATATTTGATGTGTGTATGTGTGTTCCTGTTTTAATCTGACAGGAACAGGCTGACAAAGCTAATGGAGAAAGATGTACAGTTAGCAGACCTGGCAGCACACAAGAGGCTTTCAGCTCCTGTGCATTCACTCAAAATCTCAGCAAGAGAAGTGGTCTGAGAGGAACCTCAGCTATGCCAAAATCACAGACAAAGTAAGAGCTTTAAATGTATTCACAAGAGGGGAAATATTGGGTGAGATGGTCATTAACACGGATGAGAAAAGACCTTTCACACATATACTTATCAACATCAAGGAGGTCTCTGAAGTTGGATATGTGAGTACTTCTAAAATATCCCCTTTTCACTTCATAGGAGTAGTCAGATGGCACAACCACTGTCGCTAGATTAGCATTTTCAACTATTGATGACTTATTTACAAAACTGTTATCTAAATAAAAAGAAAAAAACTTAAGCGTCCTTTGTGTAATTATTTTGATCTCTGTCTTTTACTTTTGGTTATGTTACTTTTTCAGTGCTTTTAGTTATTATTAAAATACTTTCTCATGCACTTGGGTTCATTTTTCTCTCAAACCTGACATGAGCAAAATAAAGACAAAAACACAGTCATAAAAAAAAAACAAAAAAAAAACAAACAAACATGGACATTAAAGACTTGGATACAACTCAATAAGGTCAAAGGGAATTACAACATCTACATATTGCCCATAACAGATTTTCCTACAAAAAAGGAACAACCTTAACAGTGTGACTGAGAGTGACATGATAAATTCATTCAAGCTGTGGATGAACACGCCAAGACTATATTTCACCTGCAAATGTGCTCCAGTCTTGTATATTAAAGCAGATAATGCAGTCAAACACTTATGATGTATTTTTCCTTGTACTTCTCTGGTATTATATGGAATATATCAATGCATAAAAAATATAAACATAATTAAATGCATAACATATATAAGTTTGAGAGTAGCTTACCAATGCCACATTTATAAAAATGCCTTGTTTTCATATAATAGGAAATCAATATCTAGGTTAAACAAATAGTGAGAACTGAATTTGACTCCATGAAATCTCATCGCACTGAACTGAACCAAATTGATTTAAAATTTAAATATATCATCCTTGAATTTTATTTTACCCCATGCACTGTACCAAGATCTAAATTGAATCACACCCTTATTGTCTGGACTTGTTTTAAACCAGGATCTAGAGTTCAAGAAGGTTAAATTGTAAGAAGCTGAGCAAATTGGGCAGGATTGGCTGCACACTGGCAAAACTGGTCAAAGAAACTTAGACCACTTCACTGAAAATGTTATGGTACGTGTACTGTATATCCATATGAGCTGAACTTAACTGAAGGAATAACATAATAACTGGAGTTATTTCACACTGGAAATACTGCTGGCCATTAGTTTCAGGCCTAGAAAAACGGATTCTGGTAAAATCACACAAAAATGTATTACTTTAAATTACAATAAGTTCTATAGTTTATCTGTAGGACTAATTCTGTTTGTCATGTAATTACGTATGTAAGTTTACATACCTGAATGCTACAAAAAACCTCCACGTTTCATATTAATTTCCATCGGCTCTGTGAACTTTGAATTTCAACAAGATCTTAACCCATAGTCTGCATTATACTTAAATGGGATAACTACAACAGATGAAGATTCACAAAAACAGCATTAATGAGGTTTGTATGACTAATTGTCCATACTGTAGTCAGCATTATATATAGCCATGCTAAATTGATTTGGAAAATACTATTAAACCTACTGAACCATCCTCTATCTAATGACTACAGAGCAACATCAACATATTACAGAACTGTATATAAATACAATGTAGCCATTTCATTCTGTAACTCAAACTAAACCTCCTGAACTCCTCATTCTCATCTCTGTGCTGTTACATGTTCAGAATGTTAAACTGCCATAGAGTTTAAGCAGTGAGCTGTAAGGTTGTGTTTAAGGGTTCATTGAAGGAATGAAGCTCTCATAACTGTAACATATAGGGGAATTATAATCATTTTGGTGGGAGCATCAGAATGAGGAGTATATTTCTATCAGCATCCTTTTCATCACATCTTTATTCGTGACACTCTTTCCAATAGCCTCTTGATCATGACATTTTGAAAGATAATAATTTATTAAATGTAAAATATGCAGTAAAATGTTGAAGATATGTCAAAGTAAATGTGTTAAAGTTTTTGGTCACATGGGATCAGATTTCACTCCTGGCTTAACGATAGGTCTTGGTATTCTCTTGCTTTAGGCCGCATTTATAATGTGTTGATAATTGCAGATAAGACACAGGATGGTTCAGTAATTCAAGGGAAAGGGCATTTATTCACACTGAAAACACTGGTCATCATTTGTTCTGTATATGAATGGCTGTCTATATGGTCTGCACTATAACTCTCCGTCCTGCCGTCATTACTGCTGCTATGGAGACAAGAGGGCGGAGAAGGTCTCATCCGAATCCATCAGCAAGTCTGAGTTATTCAGACCTGTCCAGTTGTAGATAGACTCAAGCACAGAGGGAGGGGTGTGGGGGCTGCTAAATTATTGTACATCAAATGGTGGTTTTAGAAAATCAATGCCTCTCCCTTTTTTCTATTCCTGTAGACAGCTGTATCTGGGGTTCAGGAGCGGTGGATAGTTGTTAAGGTTGGATATCCTCCTCTTGTTAATAAAGATGAAGGTTCAAGGCAGCAAAGGAAAGAAGAGGTAGCTCAGGCTTTGTTATCAGGAGATACATCTAGAAATGTTGTACAAAATTATAAGCCAAAGCACACATTACATTAAACCACATACTTCAAGAGGCAAACTCAATGCAGTTATAAGGAACATCCTGCTGAACTGTGTCTCTGGAAAACCCAACATGGCCTTCATTCACATCCATCAGTCCACATCACTGAACCAACATTTATGGAATGAGAGATTATGATACTGAGGTTAATTCATATGTTTTTTAGAGGGATAACACAGGCTAGTGAGCCCATTATGAACACAGAGTGTTTGGAGTGGTTGGTTAACCGTAACCCAAAGAAGAAAAGAACAGTAAAAAATGAAACTAATTAAATGATTTAAAAAAAGCAAAAGAGTAGAGATTAAATGCAGATTAGAAATGTACAATAAGAAAAAGGCACAGATGTGTTTAATGAAAATATAAAAAAGAGAATAAATGAAGGTTCTTTAATTAAAAGCACCAAGTGAATAATACACCACGGCAAAAAGGTTTGATCCCTGTGAGAGTTAGTAACTCAAAAGACGCTAAAGACAGGCCTCGGGACGATTAGTAGATTTATAGAATAGTGATAGATTACTGGCACTCCTTCTCTTTGGCTTGTGGTTTGAGGAATATAATTCAAGAAACTGGGAGGCATTGATTCATTAATACAAACATGATCCTCCTGCTGCTTTCAGGTATCTGCAAAGCAGAATAAATCATTTTTATGATCACAGATAAAATCATTTACTAACTGAGATTTTGAAGAGAGAGACCTAATATTCAATTAGCCATGTTTAATTTAATGGTCTTGTTTGTTTCAGTTAATCTATTTGTCTCGATTTTTATTTTATTTTCTTGTGATTTGGATCCCATGCATTTGCGTGTGTGTGTGCTTTTTTTAAAAAAAAAAGATTTAGT
Source organism: Arrhamphus sclerolepis (assembly GCA_037176975.1). Lineage (NCBI taxonomy): Eukaryota > Metazoa > Chordata > Actinopteri > Beloniformes > Hemiramphidae > Arrhamphus > Arrhamphus sclerolepis. The sequence goes on from JBAMYA010045425.1 coordinate 5,901, forward strand.
TTGTGTGGTTTGAGAGCAGACACAATAACTATAGAACAGGAGGGGGTCTAAATTCAGTAGTCATGTAGGTGGGTTTGCACAGCATGCTGAATATCTGAAGACAATCAGTTTAAAATGAAAACCATCAATTCCAATAAAACCAATGTTACTGGACGTAGATGTGGACTGCAGCCAGATGTGGAGACTGAGGAGTCTTGTAAACTGTTCACAGCCGTGACCAAAAAGTGGGAATGAGACCAGAGATGAATGCAGATTTGCATACTGTTTTAAAAATTAATGAGATGGCTAAAATCTGATTTGCTCAACTCAGATTGCTTAAGAACATTGTCATTAGTCCCTACATGAACAATGACTTGGCTGACTGAAGGTGGGAGAGTTGGCAGTAATTCCTGGAGCTTTGTAGTATAACAGATGATGTTCAATATTCAATTCATTCAAAATACTTTATTAATCTCCGAAGGGAAATTCAGTTATTGCAGTAATCATCATGATTTAAGTCTCATCAAAGATTCATTGTAGATGGTTATTATTGCAGGCAGGAAGGATCTCCTGTAGTGGTCTGTGTTGCAGCAGATCTGAAGAATCCTCTGACTGAAGACACTCTGTTGCTGAGTCACTGTGATGTGAAAATGATGTTCAGTGATGATGGAAATACTGTTTGACAACCTGGTTGTCCTAAAATCCACAATCTTATTCTTTGTTTCATTCACACTTAAGATGAAATGATTGTTCCCTCACCATGCCACAAAGCAGTCCACCAGTGTTCTGTCCTCAGTCTCTTGTCCTTCACTGACACACCCCACAACTGCAGAGTCATCTGAGTATTTCTGCAGATGACAGGACTCTGGCTTGTGCTGGAATTCTGAAGTGTACCGAGTGAAGAGGAATGGTGACAGTACAGTCCCATGTGATGCTCCTGTGCTGCTGACCACCTGGTCAGACACACAATCATTCAGTCTCACAATCTGTGGCCTATTTATCAGCTACAGCTAGTCGGTGTTATGTGCCATCCCCCATGACACTTCTCAACTGCTCCAGCTTCAGTGTATCATGGTGACAGTCCTTTGAGTGCCTTGTGCTTTTACACCTCAGTTGGGCATTGGACACCTCTACTAATGCCCACCTGTGCATAACTACTTGGCAATAAACTTGATTCTGATTTTAACTTTCCGAATTCTGCCTAACACAAATGAAGGAACGCTGATTTTGTGAGCTGTTTCACATGGGAGCTAAATCTTCATCAAAAATTACATCAGGGTTCCTAACAGTAGAGCTAGAGGCTATGGTAATGCAATCTAAATTAACTGTACAGCTCAAGAGTACCTCCTGGAGGTGCTTTGGAGCAAATACAATAACAATAACAGTTTTATCTGAATTAAGAAGCAGGAAATTTTAGTCATCCAGGTCTGCACATCTTTAATGCATGCATCTAATGAGGCTATTTGATTAGCTTCACCCGGTCACAAGGATAAATATAGCTAAGTATCATCTGTATAGCAATGAAAATTTATGTTATGCTTCCTAATGATTTTTCCTAAAGCAGTCCAAGTAAGACCCAGTAGGTACAGCTGATTCCAAGGTCTCAGTACTGTCTAATGTAATCCCCATAGTTGGTAGGACAATATGAATTTGGTGTCTAATAATTACTATTTTGATAATAAAGAAGTTTATAAAGTCATTAGCAGTGAAATAAGATGAATGCATGACTATGGGTCTATGACTCTGAGTCAGTCTGGCCACAGTGCTGAAATTAATGAAAAGATGAATAATAAGTTTTTACATTACCAAACTATCTTTCCAAGCTAGGTGGGATTATTTTGAGTTTGTGGAACACCACTTTCTTGCCAACTTTATACATTTCTGTTTAAGACTCCATATTTCTGCATTATATCTGTAAGACAGAAGAAGGTCGAATTGATGATAAGTGATCAAATCATTTACCAAAAGAGGAAGGATCAATCCGCTGGAGCCTATCGCAGCTTTCTTCAGGCGAAAGGCAGGGGTCCACCCTGGACAGGTCGCCAGTCCATCGCAAGAATGGAGTCACATGTTTTCCATAATTAGATTTAGATTTTTTTGAATGCGAGTGGTCTTATTGATTTGGATGGTCCAGGAACACTCACAGTACTAATTCGGTAGTAGGTGGGGCACTCCTCTATCTGAAGCACAGAGAAAAGCTCTGGACTCTATATTGTCAGAGTTTAGGACTATCAATAAACTTTGCCAGATTTCTGGATAAGAGAGCTGCTTCATTGAAAGTGGGATGAATGCTGTCGCTTCTAATCAGACCTAGGGCCTTACGTACAAAGACTTGCGTGGATTTCCAATTGAAACAGGACGTACACTCAAATCCAAATGCCCTCCCACGCACAAAAAAATCCAGATGCCCAAAAATGTGTGCGCGCAGGAATCCAATAACATTTTTTTATGTACACCCCCAATCAATGTGGAATTAAGTGCATGTTTGAGTACCCGACCCCTCCCTGCCCATGCCCCCATGTAAATATGGAAATCATATTTAAAAGAGCCCTGTACCTGAGATTCCCTCTCTGCGAGATCAGAAAACTGCAGAAAATAATGTGTGGGATGGGAAAAAAAGCAAACAGGAAGTGCTGCTCTCAGAAGTGGCACATAAAAATGTGGTGTTTGGCACGCTGTCCCAAGCAACAAACACAAGAAGAGTGGGTGGGAGAGTGTGAGTGAGGCTGTCAGTGCTATGACATGAGAGAAGCACACACATACACAAACAAGGAAAAGGGGTGGCCCAGTTGGTACACTGATTGCCCATGAACCTAAAGGTTGGTAATTTGAACCCTAGTTCCTCTTGTCCCTACTAAGACACTGAAGGCCAGTATTATTTTTTGCGCTTTGGAGCTGTAGCTAAAAAAACACTATATAAGTTTAAGTCATTTACCATTCATATACTATTGTTGATGACTATAATGACTATGATGGTGTAAAGAAGGGATAGCAATTGGGGGAGCACATGCTCAGTGCACGTCATGGTTACACATCACATATGATCTGTACATTGATTGAATGAAAATGTTTCCTGTTGACACATACAAATTCATCATGTGATGGCGCTTTTATAGCAATGTGTGTGCAGTCGATAGCTCCAATTACATCAGGGAAACTGGCTTTCGCTGGAACTTGTGCATGGCTCCTCCCTGTATTGCGCTCCACCGCCGGCCGTGGCTCTGCACACAGTTCCAGGAGGATTGCCCTCAGGAACCTAAGGCGATGAGCTAGTTGTCATCGTGTGCCAGCAAATCCTTCCTGTCTCTGAGCACATGCTCTACTCAGATTGTACCATTTGCAACGTTTTCTAATACCGCTAGAGCAGCCTTTGTTTTTAATGCATTTCACCACTTTTCACTTTTCTGTCCACTCGTGTACTTGCAGACACATGGGTGTGTTAATTGTTCATTATTAATTGTTCATGTATCTCATATGTGCAAGGACTGATAACAGTTTGCCAACATCACCTCTAATTGTCGCCAAAGTAACAACAGCTGTAGAAACGTGCAAACGCCAGCCATGACATTGTCGCGAGGCACCACACATTTCCACGTTCATTTCACTCAATACATCTGAACATTGCCATGGAAACGAGCGTACGCCACATTTTTGTACATATGCAGCCTTTGTACATGAGGTCCCAGGTCTTCCCCAGAACATGTGCCAATTATTTACTAGGCCCACATCGCTTCCTGGACACCATTGTGACAACTAATGAATAAATGATAACGTGCAGCTGTACATGTCATCACTGATCACATTAGGTAGGGATCCAGAGAAAATTAAAGAGGCCGACATTGATTTTGCATAATTACATACTGACTCAATATTAATTTTAGTGACCTCTTACTGGTACAGTTGGATGTCAGTACTGCCAACGTGGATTACAATTTTATTAAATTTGAGTTTAACTTTCGATGCTGGAAACTAACAAGGGACTTACCGCTAGCCTCGGAGTAGGCTGCACTGGCTAGCATGCTATACTTGTATTGTAGCTCCAATAATCCACACTCCTTGTTGAAGCCATCCTTACACTTTTTGCACCCTTTTTTTTCCCCGGTTATATCGGTTAGCCTAGCTTAACTCTGTTGATCATGGCTTCTCCCTCTGTCTCTCCAGCTCTCTCCTGCTCATCATGTCTCATGTTTAGTTATTCCCCTTCTTCCTTTCATAGTAGTGATGTTTATAGCTATATATTATAGGTTGAAAAGGATTTGCAAATCATTGTATTCTGTTTTTATTTATGTTTTGCACAACATCCCAATGCAATTGGAATTGGGGTTGTGCAAAAAAAAAAAAAAAAAAAATTGAAATCATTGAAATCTGTAGCAATAGGTTCAACCCTTTTATGAAGAAGTAAGCAAATTCCCTAGGCCACATCAACACAACACAGGTGACCTTGTAATGAAAAGATTAGTAGAAACCACAGAAGGTACAAGAAAGAGGTACTTTTTGTTATAAACATTTTATAATAAACACTGTCATTGTTGTGTCTGTATCTTCTCTCTTTTATCACCCTAACTGGCCATTTTGTACAACATGCTTGGTTCCCTACAGAGATGCAGGGTTAATGAAAAATGTTGTGTTATAAGGATTATCAGATTTGCCCCAAAGCCAAACTTTTGTCACACTGACACATGTTTACACATGTTTAGGTCAAATGTGAGGGAGTAAAGTGGGCCACAAACCTGTCAGTCACTGTTCAACTCACAGGCTTGTTTACAGTTATCTGCTACAGCCTTGATGGATAGCAGCCATCTCATTAACACCGCAGCAGTTCAAGGCCTTCAAATATGTCCAATAATCACATCTTCTCTCACTCTGGCTGTTGCAATGCAATTAGATGTCCCCGTGGAAACCAACTTTATTCCAGAGGAAAAGAAACAAACCATGCTACTGTGTCTACCTTGTGGTTTTGATATCATTTCAGAAAGCATGGTGTAAAATGTAAAAAAGCAAGGTGGAAAGACGAAAGGTTAGATAGGTGTAGATATGATAGGAATGATTTATTAGGGGGTGTTGGACACTTAGTATTTAGTTATACACGCACGCATGCACATACACACACACACACACACACACATAGATCACTTTTACTGTATTTCTGTCAGGCAATGGCGAGAGAATGGAAATGATATGTGATTGATGCCAGGAAGCATAGGCACAGCCCAGAGGGGAAGCAGTGCAAGGTCTTACTTATAAAAACATCAATCAGGGAGTATGGTCTGTAAAACCATGGGTACTGAAACACCAGAGCTCCCCCACCCCCACCTTTCACACTGTGAACAAGATTTGCCTCAAAGGCTTTGCTCAGTTAATGAAGACCCTGACAACATACATGGCTGCTACATACAAAAGAAACAAGACTTGACTGACCAGAGTAGCAAACAGCAAGCATCTCACAACATAATGGCTCGATTTCATGTTTGTAAAGTGAAAATTATTGTATGACATGTTCAAAAGTAATAACTGCAATACAAATTTCTTATCTTTGCTGAACCAAAAACTTCTCAAACATAGGAAGAATAAATAATCGAATTCAACCTTTTTTTTTTTCTTTTCTAGAATGTTATCCGTTTTCCCTTTAGGGAATTTCATTTCCCCTTCGTTGTCAGTTGCCTTTGATGTGTAACCCTGCAGAAGTTTAACCTATGCTGAAACTACTGTGAAAAAGCAGGTTCCATTTGAAAATGGGTTTGAAAATATTTTCCCAGGACAAAGAATTAGGTTTTTTATAGAGGGGAATTTAGTGTGTGGAAAGTACTCATGTAAACTCATGTATTGAAATGGAAAATGGAAAACAAGGAATG
>JBAMYA010045426.1:0-11728 GCA_037176975.1 Arrhamphus sclerolepis
TGAGTGAGAGTATGAATGGTTGTCTGTCTACATGTGGCCCTGCGATGGACTGGCGACCTGTCCAGGGTGGACCCCTGACTTTCACCCAAAGTGAGCTGGGATAGGGTCCAGCAGACCCCCGTGACCCTACACAGGACAAAGCGGGTATAGATAATGGATGGATGGATGGATGATTAGCACTATTGATTTGTAGAAATAAAAGAGGATGACTGATCCCTGGGGCATCAGATATGCCTTACTACAAATATTTTTCCTGATGAGTAATATGTATCCTACAGTATGCTCTGTCCTTCACTTGTTTAGAGAAAAAGACGCCTCAGTATATATGAAGGTTTGTCTCATGTGTCTGTGTTTATTCACCACAGCTCCAGGTGGAGGTCATGGGAGCTGGACGAGCTGCAAGGAAGAGGAAACGGAAACGCCAACGCACCATCCAGTCAAGTATAAACATTACTGCTATACTGAAAATGTTTCACTGCTGAGGGTCGTGTCATCACTCTAACACTCTCTATCTTTCCGTATCCTCAGTCTCTCTGTGTCATCAGTCGCAGTATGTGAGGCTGATGACGTTTCTTCACAAACGAGGATTCACCTCAACGCTGCTGCAGCCGGCCCTCTTCACTGGTACAACTTTGTCCTTACTATCCAAAGTTTTTGTTATGAATGCACTTGGTTGTCAACAAATATCTGCTTGATGAGGCATTTTACACCATCATTAACAACACAAGATGCAGAGTGGATGCTCTGTAAAAGTGTTCCCCAGATGCAAGTGCAGTTTTTGTGAAAAAAAACTGTTGCTAAAGATGTAAAATGTACCGTTTGTGTCTATTCTCGCTTCCCATGCAGACACAGGCAGAGGACTGCAGACTCTCCAGACTATTGAGGTACTCCACCCGCTGTTTAATTCAGTTTATTTGATTAGATTAAACTGCAGTGCTGTAAAGGGTATTGAAGTTGCGAGCTATCTTTGAATGACTGCAATAACTGAGACTGTGCATGTTTTTTTGTTTTTAAAAATTTCCAAAGATTTTTTATTTTATCTTTATTGGCACTTGCATGTAGCTACGTCCACAGAAAGTCAGTTCAGGATGTAGTTCCTCAGCACATGCATATGAGCTGTGATGCAGAGTTGAAGTCAGGACCATAGTGTTTGAGCGTTCAGCCTTTCTCTCCATCTGCTCTTCATCAGCCTGGTGGGATCGTCATTTCTCTGCCAGAGTCGTGTCTTCTCACAACCTCAACAGTTCTGGACAGCTACCTGGGACCGTACATCAAGAGGTAAAAGATAGTATCATGTTTTTTTAATTTTTTAATTTTTTTCTTGTCAGGCTCTGCTTTCTCTGACATGTTAGACTCAACCTGGGATTTCTGGGGTCTGACAAGTCACCAACTGTGAGAGCAGTAGAGCATATGTGGAACTGAACTAAACTGTCTTCATGCATTTCTCTGCAGCTGGAAGCCCCGTCTGTCACCCCTGCTGGCTCTCTGCATCTTTCTGGTGTGCGAGCAGCATCGAGGGGAGGCCTCTGATTGGTTCCCCTACATTGACGTGCTGCCCAGTACCTACACCTGCCCTGCGTATTTCACAGATGATGTCATGGCCGTCCTGCCAGCCAGTGTGCAGCAGCGAGCTGTAGAGCAGTGGGAGGCAGTCCGTGAGATCCACTCCGGCAATCAGGACTTTTTCAGGTGAGTCTGTTGGCTAATGGTATTCTGGAGCTGCATTAACAGCTTCCCCTGCTTTTATGAAGTTAGAATAAACAGGGCAGACTTTAATTAGGCTACCTTTTAATGAAAGAGTCATTTCACTCTATGTTCTTCCTGTGAGGAAAAATCTAACTGTGGATTATTTGTGTGGTTCAGATCACTGCAGCCAGTTGTGAGTGCGCCCACAGAAGATGTGCTGACCTACGAGGCGCTCAGGTACATGCTGATGTTTAACATAAACGCATGATTTATTTCAGTCAGTTTTAGAACATCTTTGCCCAGATTTGATGCATGGATGTCATAACAGTAATATACAGCCGCTCTGCCCATGTCAGTTAAAACAAAACCAAGAAAAAAACACGGCTCATAAATCCACAAGGATTTTACGTACATACAGAGATCGTTTCCAGTGCTTCCAGAAACTGGAAGAATATCGTACGTCACTGCATGCCAGACCACCAGGAGGCTTTTCATATTTTCTTACTGTAACTACACCACAGATGAGCTGTGTAGAGTGGACAGTACGCTTTTTAAAAAAGGCAGTTTCACTTCTGAAACTTACACAGAATAAGATCATACCCTGAACTTTAACAGTCATAATCGCTCTCCTTTTAGGTTTAAAAGTATTATCATATGTACTCCAGAGCTGGAGCAGATTCTTAACAGCTGTTGTAAACCAGTTCTACAGGGAGAGGACACTACCACATCATCTGCATGAATTAAATGATTAATAGTAATGTTTCCCACCATGCATCCTGTTTTTTTCTGTAAAGATCACCCAGCCAGATTAAATTGTAGAGGTGACAGTTTTCCACACGGAGCTCACATGCTCCACCTCATCTAACGTTGGAGCACCAAAACTGCAAAATCCTTTTATACATGTACAAAGGTTACCATGGTTACCGTTAAAGGGTCTTCAGATTTCCTGGACTTGGTTGTAAAAAAAAGAAAAAAAAGAAAGAAAAAATATCAAATTTCACAAAAGTCACAACCTTTATCTTAAAATAAGAGAAAATGACAAAATTTCAGAACTGAATCAAACAGGTGGTCACAGTGAAGTTTCCTCAGAAATGTTCTGGTTTCAGTAAACGACTGTCTTTGCATGCGCTCACGGGCCAGATGAGATGAAGTGGTGGGTGGGGGGATTTCTGTGTGAGTCTGCATGTTCTCCCCATGCTTGCTATCTTCTGTTGTCCAGCAGCATGCATGCGAGGCTGCTGGTGTTTCTCAGTGACCCACATACGTGGTGGGTGTTCTGTGTGGCCCTCTGATAAACTGGTGACCCGTGTGTGTTATTATTCTTATGTGAAGGTGAAAATCTGTGGTGTCAAGTTAGTACGCTGTCGTCCTCTTCCTCCAGGTGGGCTTGGTGTAGTGTCAACACACGCTCCGTCTTCATGACGCATCCACCCAGCAGTTTCCTGTGTGGACAGGATAATTATGCGTTGGCTCCATTTCTGGACCTCCTCAATCACCGCCCTGGCGTGAAGGTAAACTTCAAACTCGTAGAGTATGTGTGTTATACACCCACTTACTGTATATTTTCCCATCAATGCAGTTTGTGACCGGTTCAGTTTTGTCGACATGTCAATCGCATCATTTTTATTTCATCTCTGTTTTTTGCACCAGGTAAAAGCAAGTTTCAATCATGCGACAAGACGTTATGAAATCAGAAGTGTTTCCAGGACGCTGCGCTACCAGCAGGCGTTTATTAATTACGGTTCCCATGACAACCAGCGCCTGTTGTTAGAGTATGGGTTTGTTGCCACGGACAACCCTCACAGCGTGGTATACATCGAGACAGGTGAGGAAACACGAGTTCTTCAGTGCGTGACATTTCCTGAGGTATTTCACTTTAAATGTGAACATTACAAACATATTACTGAAAATGTGTGGCCTGAATTTTGACGTACGCACCTGCACATTTTTAATGTGGTCCCAGATCTCATCTGCGATGTTTTAAGAAGAGATAAGAGTTTGGACCAGAAGATCAAGTTTCTCAGAGACAATCAGTTCCTTCAGTAAGTCTGGAACATTTGCAACCTGGTGTTTCCAGTGTGGTGTTTTATTTTGTTTAAAACTCTAATTTCAGGGATAAAAAGTTTTTGAACCAATGTTGGGATAATATTTTTGAATTTCACTATATGCCTCTAAATTGTTTTCTTATGAACTAATCTGTCCCCAGTAGCTTTCTGGTTCATGTAAGTCATGTGTAGATTTATTTTAGTTTTACTCCTTGCATTGTTCCACCACTGCGACCGTAACCCTTTGGAGTTACCCTGCTTTCATTTGGAGGCTGTAACGTGCCTGCACCTGCAGTGGTCTCATTCTCCTTCTGGGGATGAAAACAATGATTTGGCATCCATCCATCTGTGCATTGTTCAGAGTCCCAACTGTCAGGAATGGTTTTTAACCTTTTCCAAACCAACAATAAATTTCCTGACATCTCAGAAACTTGTTTTTTCAGTGATAAACCTCCACATACATCTGATGATCAGACTGTTCTTTAGATTAACATCTGATCCTGATGTCTCCTGGTTTCAGTTTTGCACTTTTGTATCCTTTGGATGTTTCATATAATATTTTTGCAGAAATATCAACTCTAAGGAATCAGAGTGACTCCCATTTCTTGTCCTCCCAGTAATCTCACTGTGTCCAGTGAGGGTCCCAGTTGGAGGTTGATGACGGCTCTCAGGCTTTTGTCGCTGCCACAGACACTCTAGTAAGACCAACCCCCCCACCCCAAAGCTTCTTCTGTTCTAAAATCTGCATTTTCATCTTTTAGTTTCGTCATCTTTGTGCATCTGTGTATGCCTTGGTATGAATGAATCATGCGTTTGCTCGTTTCCACAGTCACCACTGGAGGGCAGCACTACACGGTCAGGTTGTGTGTGAAGAGTCAGAAGAGTGGAGCGTTCAGACGGCGAAGATTATATGTCAGCGACTACTGACAGATACAGACAGAGCTCTAGATAAGGTGCTCAGAAACGCATCAAACTTATTTTCAAGTGCGGCAGCACATGCAGTAACTCCTGTCTTTGATTTTATGTGTGTTTAGATCTCACACCTCCTCCAACAGTGTGAACAACCAATCAGGGAGCAGCTGGACGTGGTCAGATCATTGCGGCAGGAGGAGAAGTCCATCCTAGAAAGCTGTCTCGAGGAACTGAATGACTCAAACAAACAAAATGACAACCCATTACTGTGCCAACTTAACACTGGAACTGTGAGCTGACGTGTGATTGGTTCGATTCTGTGGGTCACGAAACGAAGATCATTGGCCGAACTGAACGCTTTAATGCCCTGTTTGTAAACGGATGGGGCGATGTGCTGCGCCCAGAGGAGGCACATCTGGTTTCAAGAACACAGCGGCCCTCTGAGGAATCGCCATCGATATCTGCTGAACGTCACAACTAAAGAAACGGAGCAAATGACGCCAACTGGGGTTCCAGTATCCTCGTTTACCTTTGTTCATTTATGTAAAACAAAACATTTTTGGTCAGTAGTTGGCTTGTGTTTGTAAGTTGTAACATTTTTATGACTTTCATAACCTGCAGCTCCTGTTTGGACAAAACTGTTTTTTTATTTACATTGAAAGCAGGAATCTTTAAGGGGAAAAATAAGAAGCACAGTGTCTTTTTTTGTCTTTTGCAATTGAATGTATTTGTTTATTTGGTGAAAATGACAAATTTAATGATGGTTGTAGTTTTACAGCATGAAAACATGAATTCGTTCTTTTCAGGAGGACAGATGTCACATATAAACTGTGGACAGAAGTCAGATCAAATGTTTCTTTTAGTAAAGTTAACTGGAGCCTGAATGGTTTTTAACAAACATAAATTCAACCAGTGTTTTACATCTAAATGCAGGAATTGGTGATCCCGTAGAATGAATGAATGAATGAATGAATGAATGAGTGTCTTACATCTCTGCAGTGTGATTATTTTTGGTCAGAGCTGAACAACAGCCCTTTTCCTGGAGTGACGCTGGACGGTCTCCATGGCAACCGTGGCTTCATAGAGTGGAACTGCCTCCTCTGGCTGCGGTCTGCAGAGACAGACAGCTTCATGTATTGATTGGGTTGGACAGCAGTTGGCGATTATTGGTAAAACAATCCAATACTTCCTCAACAATAAGCATCGATGCAGAAATTAAATGATTACCTGAGTACTCCAGTTGACATCTTCTCAACAATATCCTTCAGAATATCTGAAAATAGCTGTTCAAGACTTTAAATTGGACATATTTTAAATTTAAAAAAGACATGTTTGGTTTTCTGAAAGATGGCAACTCAAAAACTCAACTTTCTTAGGCTGCCTAGATCTGAAAATATCAGAGCAGAACTATTCAGCCTTCGTTATCGTCTAGGAACATTAAATTACCATCGGAAATGATATATTTCTGTATTTGAAGAACAACGATTAAGGCTTTACTAGTACTTGTGACATGTTTTATACCCTGACTAAAATCTCACCTCTTGTTTTCTTACAGCACTTTGCTGGTCAGTGAGATGTCAGAATTTATGAGTTCCTAGTTATTGTGAGCATAAGCATAACTAGATATTATTATTCTTCCTCTTTTCCTTTTGGCTGCTCCTTTCATGGGTCGCCATGGCGAATCATCTGCCTCCATCTAACCCTGTCCTCTGCGTCCTCTTCTCCCCATGTCCTCTTTTACAACATCCATAAATCTCTTCTGTCTTCCTCTAGACCTCCTGACTAGCGGTTCATCATCATCATCATCATCCTTTTATATAGTTACTATCTCTCCTCTGTGTATGTCCAAACCATCTCAGTCGGGGTTCTGATTCCTGTCTCCAAAATATCCAACATGTGCTGTCCCTCTAGATATTGTCATGACAAAAGCATCCTTGTATGTGCCCATATAAGCAGCAGCTTTTATCGTTAGAGTCTGAAAAACTCAAAACCAAACAAAGAGGAAGGAAGCAACACTGAAGCAGTACAACAGTTCTGAAAAGAGGCTCACCCAAAGAAAAAAGAGAGGCTTTAAGCTAAAACTGGCTGCTATGAAAGAAGTTGTCAGGACAGGACACAAAGAGGTCCTGTTGTAGGTCGTCAAGCGAAGGATACGGAGGTATCGTCCTTGCTGTGACGATGAAGCTGTCCAGACTTCACAGTTGAGGAAAGACACAGCAGCTGATTTTAAATGCAAGAATCTGCAATCTGGAGGATCCAGCTAAAACAAGAACAATCAGAGAGAAGGTGGAATAAAGGGATCATTCATTCAGAATTGGACCTTTGGAGTCCAATTTGATTCATCCTGCTTGTTGCCAGAATGCCTCTACTTTAGAAAGTTTTTCATCATGTGGAGAAAGAAACCTCCTGAAATGTTCACATCATGATGAGGCTTGTACATCTGGTGTAGACTGACCTGCAGGTCCTGGTGGGACGTGACCCAGTGCCCGCCCACCGCCAGGACACTGATGATGTCATGCTTGTGTGGGAGTAATTTCTTCTCCTCCGGCTCCTCTTCCATTTCATGGAGACGGACTTCAAGCACAAAGAAACACAAATGTCTGAGTTTCTGGGTGTGGAAGCAGGCTTTCAGCTGGAATTTAAAACTCTTATTTCTACGAACACACTCATCACCACAAATGTTTTTACCTCCAGAATCGACGACTACGTCCACTCCCAGCCCCCCTGTCTCCTCCATAACAACCGACAGCAGATCTGATGAGCCATTATACACTGGAATAACTCTGGCTTCATGCAAATAAGACACAAGACACGTGATGTGATGAGTTTATGTGACTGGACAAATGTCTCGGCACAGACTCATTGAAACAGAAACATTGGCCTTCATTTACAAGTTTGCAGATATGTATGCAAAAAGATATGTATGCAAAAATAAACAGCATTGTTTAATCAGCATGACGTCAGGCAGATGAAAATAAGTCAAATGGAAATTATATAACACCCCAAAAAGGTGGCTGAGGTGGGAGTTAAAAAGCCAGAAAGAAAACAATAAAGGAAACCATTTGGAAAGATGGAAAAAGAGGATCTCACCTACTAAAGGATCCTGAACCCCTGAGGAGATGTGAAGGTGAGTTGGGACAGATAACGAGCAGAGATAGCACAAGTGGAGCAATGAAAGGAATGAGAAAATAGCAGCAGACCATCAGAGGAGGAAATTACATTGAAGGACATTTTCACACAGGCATGAAAACTGGGTCTGTACGCACCAACACACGGCCGAAGCTGCTCCAAGAAAGTGTGTTCCTGCGGCGAGTGTGACGTCGTCAGAACCTTCACTCCATGATAACAAGCCAACTGGATGCACATGAGGCCGAAAGGCTTCGCAGTAAGAGGAGGAGAGGTCGTTACTCGTATTCACACACATCAACATCTGAATCACGCTCAAGCTTATTTCTTTTTTTGATAAACATACGCTGCCTCCATTAGTGACCAGGAGTGTGTGTCCAGCTGCCACGCGAGCATGTGTGTGTAAGGCGGTGTAAGCACAAAGGCCATCATGCAGCGCTGCAGCGACACACACCGGGCTGAGCTTCTCTGGCTTCTGGACTGCAGAACCCAAGACAACAACACGCAAAACTCCACTTAGTGCTTTCATCTTCCTTTAAACACATTTTTTCCACCTAAACAAGACCATAGTAAATATATTTATTTTGTACAAGAATAATAAAAAAAGAAATGAGTCAGAAAGAAGCTTTGAGTGAAACCAGGAAGTTGTGCTTTTACACTCTGCTGTCAGGATCCTACTTCAGGTGTTTAAAAAGAGAAAGAGCTGCAGATGAAAGGCAGCTTCATAAAATACAACCTGCCTTATCTCTTTTAGAGCAGAGCCAGGCGCTCGGGAACGGTTGGACATTTTAGGTCAGAGCAACCTTTTTTTTTTTTTCTTCATCTGAGCTGATTTGCTCCTCAGTTTTCTTCCTTTTTCAATCCAAACAACCAGGTTCAGAACAGAAAATATAGAAAGAGCAATTACTCTGTTAATAGGCACATGCTAGCTAATATTCTGAGGAGGAACGTGTGCGTATGAGTCTTACTTAAACAGTACTCATCTACGTCAATGACTTCACACAGTCCAGAACAGGGAGAGTCCAGCGGAAGGATTCCTGGAGAAGAAGCGAGATGTGACCAAACAGCGCAAAGGTAATATGTCAAATTATGCATCTATGTTCCTGGAAATCCCCCCCACATCTCCACTAAAAACTCATCTTCGACCAACAGAAGCAACATTGTATCATCTGAAGACAAACATTGATGTAGCAACAGATTTGGCTATAACTTCTGGGAAGAAACTGGGTAACAAGTATAACTTTTTTAATATCATCCCAACACTCAAACACAGTGATGGCAGCATGATTCTGAGGGAAAACTCTCTATCTGAGAGGAAAACAGTCCTTTTATGGACCTCAACACAGCAGAGCACCTCAGAAAACAGCTGAAAATTATCTGAAGACTGGACAATGATTAAATACAAAGCTCTGACTGGCGCCAAGGGGGCTTAAAAGGACTTTCTTTTTGTCAAAAACTGACAATTTTCTGACATTATAAACATAAATATCTGTGACATGCTGTGGCCAAATGGAAACCCATTTTATGCCTTTAGCTACAGTTCTGTTGAAGTTTTAGGGGGGAAGTCAGTCACTTTACTCCCCTCCACCAGGTGTGCTTATTTTAAGCGGCTTTGTGTTACCAACATTTGGATAAGCGGAAGATAATCAATGGATGGATGTGTTACATCCAGCAGCATCCAGCAAATGTGAACCACTTGGTAAATGTTTGATTTTCAGACTGTCTGCACCAAAAAAAAATGAAAAGTGTAGTTGTCTTGGAATGTTTGGGCTGGTAGGAACTTCAGACACCCAAATATACCATTTCTTTATTTGTATCATTGGTACTTAAAATAGACTAGACAATTTCAAGATGACTCTGAAACAGCAAAATGAGGAAATTAAGCACAGGCCTCCATGTGCCCTCATTTCTATGATTAAGGATACAACGAGGACAGAATTTCTAAGAAAATATCTCACCTACAACCTCATCCTCTGGCTGAAAGAAGGTTACCTTGGGGCCAACTGTAGGAGAAACAAAAACTGTTGAGTTAAAGCAGCGCAGATAAATCTCCATCGGGGCTCTTGCTCAGAGCCAGACATTACTGGCTGCACAGATTTGTTTGATGCGATCATGAAGGCTGAGTGTAGGTTAACAACCTTGAAGGACGACCCCAGACACCTCTCTGCCAACAGGAATCAAATCTCTCTGGATCCCTACATCACTGAGCAGCTGCAACACAGAAATAAGCGGAGATATCGTTTCCTTTCTGGGATTATTTAAACAATAATGAATTGAATTATAAGAGGTAAAAGTATTGACACTGTAACTAAATACAAATTTACAAAGTATCAGATATTGACATTTCAATTTCCTTTTTCTGGACAAAGGTGTGCTCATTTTCAATGATTTTCATGATTTTAGAAAAACCAAGAGAAAACTGAACACCGCCTCCATCCTGGGAGAAAAGATGGAGGTGATGGAGGACTGCAGTTCACCTGGACGTGCACCACTGAGAAGGGACAGAGCAAAATGTACTTCTGGAGGAAGCTTATCTCCTTCAGTGTTTGCAGCAAGCTGCTACAAATCTTCTATAAGTCCATGGTGGAGAGTAGACTTTTATCTCCAATCATCTGCTGTGGCAGTCGTAACAGAGTCAGGGATGGAAAAAGAAAGCTGAACAAACTGATACAGAAGGCAAACTCTTTTGCAGAGCCCCTGCAGGTTACTGTTAAAGGGCAAATACTGCATATAATACAAAACATGTTTACAACACTGCACATTAGGGCTTGAAAATGAATAAAAACCAATTTTCAAAACTAATAATCGATGTAATCTTTCTCATCATTTCTCGTCTTTGAAATATATTTATTAAATGACCATATACAGTTAAACTGTATGGGCTTCATTTCATTTGTTTTAAAATCAAAAGGTATAATAAAAACATCCCAGTTTTAATAGTTGATCACATTTGCAGCAAAAGCCTCAATAGTGATCTATGAGGCTAAAAAATAAAATGACAAAAACAAATCACTCATTAATCATGATTGAGGTAACTTGAACTGATTTGACGTCATGCCGCCCAGCCGTGCTGCACATCCACTTCACAGTTCAGTGATTAAAGTCTGCAGTCAGAGGCTCATTCAAAGATACAATAAATGAAAACATTCCTGCCAACATCAGCATTCTATCATGACCATATTTCTGATTGACAGACAGGACATGTCATTTTCATTCAGGGTTTGATATAGTTTAATGGAACAAAAATGTACTTGATTTTTATTCAAGTTTGTCAGTATCATATATAGCACATGAATTATACTTGAACATGTATAGAGAGATGTCTTTCTTACAGACTCCAGCGTCCAAATTTGACATAAAAAACATATAATACAGAGACAAGACATACAGTGTGACATATGTAAAATCATAATTGTAGATTATATGAGTTTATGTAGATATTTGTTATTATCTTATATTGAAGTAATTATTCTGTTTCCTTAGCTCGTCTGTACAACAACTTCATCGTGGCTCTCATGTAAATGTGCTTAAGAGCTCTAATTAGATCATTAAAAAGTGATGAAGGTTGAATTGAGAAAATAATCTGTGTTTCTCTTCAAAACCTGCACATGCTACTTTCCACCAAGAGCAATAATTTATCATCTGAAAATGTGTATCTATTGCATACTGGCAGCTAATCTATTATCTTTATTAATGTATATACTCGATATGATCTTCTGCTTTAGCACTGCAATTCAATGCAATTTACTTACTTATTTACTTATATAGTATAATACTGTACACTGTATTATGTATGTATATATATATATATATACATACACATATATATATATTTACATATGACAAACTTTTTTTTTTTTTTTTTTTTTTCCATATTACGATTTGAAAGTTTGTGCCTTTAAAATAGAAAACAACCCCTTTCGTACACATTCTTTCTTCCAAGCCAAAAGATCGGAAGG
>JBAMYA010045427.1:0-11728 GCA_037176975.1 Arrhamphus sclerolepis
CTATTTCTATAAATGTCAGAGGATCTTTTTAAAATATATATATTTTATTGTCACTGACCCACGGACCCCTTGCAATTACTCCACAGACCACTAGGGGTCCACGGACCCCTGGTTGAGAAACACTGATTTAGACGATAGTCAGTAATTAGTAATCACCGCCCTTTATTGTACCACCGTAGCATTTTTGCACAACATTCTGTTTGCACTAACAATTCTAATATCTATCTGTCATAAATAAGGACGTAATCTTAAACTAAATCTAATTCTGACCTCCACCCTAAAAGCAAGTGTTAACTCTCAAATAGCCTTTTAAAGGGGAGTGAAATGCTACGACCTGTTCAAATGTGATTATTTAACCAAGTTTTTTTCACTCTGATGGTCTCAAGTTGGACCTCAAAAAGATAGCAGGACATGTAGTGCACACACACACACACACAAACACATGTTTAATACTCTCGGACCCTATTTAGCTTATATAAATCCTTGTCCAATGTCATTTCACTTCTGCTGCAAATGATGAGTTTAGCAGAAATAATAGCCTTAGAAAGCACCAGTTCTCACCACCTCAGATTAGAGGGTGTGAATTGGGCCTTCACAAGTACATTTCTGCAAAGATACCTCTGCTGAGAGAAGTCAGTAAGACAAAGAGAATTTTCTTGGACCAGGAAAGACAGGGAATGGACAGTAGACCAGTGGAGATTTGAGATTTATGCTTCCAGCAACCACTTCTTTTTGAAACACAGGAAAGGGGAATGACCATTTAACCAAGAAAGAGAATGAAGGATTACTGCATGAGGTTACTTTGCCTCCACAATCATACTCAGTAAAACCCGGTGATAGCTTGGGATGATTTGGACCACAGGCGGCAAGAAAGGCAGCTAACAAGTACTCAACTTAGTGCTGCAGAGTTGTTGGAAAAACATTCCTGGTGATTATCTCATGAGTTTTGTCGTGAGATAGCCAAGAGTTTGCAAAACTGTCATTCAAGCAAAAGGTAGTTATATTTCAAAACTCCATATTTGTGTTCATGCAGTTGTTTATTTTCATAGTCTGGAAAAGGTGTTTATCAACATTGTAGAAAATCGTCAAAAGAAAGACAAATCCATCTTTAAGAGGTCTGTTCAAACTTTTGATTCTCACATTTCAGTCTCTCATATGTCAGTGAAAAATATGTTTTTCAATTATAACTTGTTACAAGATGTGACTTATGGCAGGGCTCTCATCAGGGTTTCATATCATTTGGAAGTTTGCAATAGTTCTACAACTAAGACACAAATCAGTGTCCAAGCCATTCATAACCTCCTGGTGATGTTTTTTCCTTTTTTAATACAAACAAACACACATATCTTTCTTGCAACTTTGCATGTTACAAAGCCAGTCTGTTTTGTTTTTTTTTGTTTTTTTTTGTTTTTTTGGACAGAAATCTCACATTTGATGAAGATGCTTTGATCTGAAATCAATGTGCAGATAATTCAATATTGCATTATCATTAAAATACCAGTCTTTGTTGTGTAAAATCATTTTTCATAGCTCATAGCAAGGAATTTGTGTGAATCACCCTCAATGATCCCACTGTACACGCTGGACCCAAATGTTTATGTAAGTGTAGGGTGTTAGGTTTATGGTCTTTGCAAACAGCAGCATGCATTCTGCTGCCATCTACTGGACAGATATTTGTCTGGTAATTTGATTTATTTGGATTTTTTTTCCTTCATTTTCAGCAGAAGAAGATGTTCAAGTAGAGCAGCAGTTGGGTTTAATCCAGTGAAAACCCTTTTGTGTATCATATACAGGTAAAACCTGTAGAAGTGAGTGATACATCCTAACCTTTACCTAAAACATGACTTTTGATAACATCTGACAGCCCCTTTGAACTCAGTGGAGCCATCACCTTATCAGTGGTAAACATGGTAATCACCCTGTTCACATATTTTAGAGATGTGTCAAGGTCAAGGCAGGTCAAGGTAAACTTTATTATTCCCAAAGGAGCAATTTGTTGCACAGCTTGTAGAAGTCAATACATTTAAAACGTAACACAGGACAAGGACAAGGAATTATAGAGCTATTTAGGAAGCAGGATACAGGCACAAAGGAATTTCTATGTCTGTTAGTTCTGCATCTGGGTGGGACATATCTGCAGATGGGAGCAGCTTGTCCTCCCCACACAAGGAATGGTTCAGGTCAGCCCAGACTGACAGGGCTCTTTTGGTGAATCTAAGTTTACGATAAAAATACATGCGCTGGTGGGCCTTACTACAAACTGCATCGACATGGGGATCAAAAGTTAATCTGTTGTCCAGTATTGTCCCAAAATACTTGAACTGTTGAACCACCTCAAAGGCCTGGCCATGGATAAAAACAGGAAGGACAGGTGCAGGCCTCCTCCAGAAGTTAAAATAGAATAGATAGAAATTAACATCACCTTTGTTTTTGATCTCTTAATGTTCAAGAAGGTCATCAGTCATCAGCAAACTTGATTATGCGTCTGTTCTCATACTGACTCTGACACTTGTTGTTGTATAAAACAGAAGAGGTGAGAGGATATATCCTTGATGATAGAAGAAGATAAAAGAATACCTGATAAAACCCTTTAACTCTCACTTTCTGAGGTAAAGTCAGTTAACAAGTCAACTTGGGTCGATGTTGTATGTGCTGGTAAGCTGTTCTGCTAAAATGTGGTGTTGTTGCCATCAAAGTCAAAATGAGCAAATATTTTTCATGAAATGATAAAATTTCAACATCTGTCATGCTCTTTATGTTCTTATATGATTAAAATGTGAGTTTATGAGCTTCCCTGTATGTTGCACTTTTTTTAAAGTGGGATTATAAAAGAAAACAAACAAACAAAAAACAAAACAAGCAGTAGGTTTGCACATCAATTGATCCTGTGAATCAGTAATCTTAGAATATTCACTTTGAATTTATGTGCTCAGTTTTCCTGCTCTATTTTAAAAAAAAAAATCTAACTTTATGTTTTACTTTTTCAGGCTGTGTGTCTACAGGACACTCCTCTTATATGAGCCAATGGAATATAGTGCAGCTTTATCAGAGTAGTCATTTTGAGAGATAATGATGGCTTCTGGTTTGGATCCATATCATACTTTTAGATTCGCTCTTAATATTTCCATAAGTGTGAGCAAATAAGTCTAAGAGTATTGTCAGTATGTAGACCAGGATATAGAGTATCCTGGTTTAGTGAGTGGAAGGACAGTAGGACGGGCTGGCTGAGAGACCTTTGTTAAGTAAAGGTAAACTGGTGGGGTGATGCCAGGTTGCAACTTCATTATCATTTAGGTTTGTCTCAGTCACAGTATTTTAAAATTAGGGTGAAATATGTGTCTAAGCCTTTAATTCCCAATGAGTTTATCCCATCACAGCTTTAAAGCAAGATTCAGCCCTTTGAAAGTTAAATCATATCAAATCAGCACATCTACAAAATTGGCAAAAGTCTAATATAAATTCTGTATGGCCATTTTATTGATTATAATTCATTGCAAAAGGTAAGGTCCATCACAGTGTAGTTACCCCAGGTGGCACATGGGATGACTCGATGACACCACCACGTAATGAGGAGGGTCGTTGTCGTCGCTCTCTGATTGGGCACACCTCTAAAACGACCCTTCAGTACTGCTCTCTGATTGGCAAAAATGCTTCCCTCTGAAGGTCTAAAAAAAACAACTCTCTATTGGTCAAATGAAACGCCAATCCAGCGACGGAGGTACACCCCCTGCATAGAGCCATCTGTCGGCTGATGTGGGACCAGCTGCTGAGGACCAATCAGCACTCTAAATTTTGGCTAGGAAATTTCCCGCGAGCACGAGACAGTCCACTCTTCATCGCGCGTTCAAGTTTGTGTGTGTGCTAGTTAAATGTTAATAAGCAGACATGATTATTGCATGAAGTGTTTTAAAATAAAGTGTAGACATAATTCTGTTCGTAAGTTATTGTCATGTTATTAACATTAACTACTTCCGGGGACGTTCAGAAACATGTTCAACTGATTTTTACCTCTATCTTCTGTGATATTTTCTTTTCACATAACCTAATTGTAATAGCTGTAGTTTTTCTGTCATTTTGTTTAATTCATCTTTATTTTTAAAAAATAAAATAAATAAAATTTTCCGTATTTATACTGCTTTTTATGAGCACTGCACTTTGCAGAGAAACACCCCAATTTCTTTGTGTATGCATGTAGCAAGGGAAAGGACAAATAAAGAGAATAAATCATTTTCAATGAAACTGGAAATATGGACCTATTTAAGAAAATGTATGTACAATTTTGGTCAAGGTCAAGCTTTCTTACAACAGTGAGCTCATTCAAATATAGTCTACTTTAACAGTGGACCAAAATGCTCTACAGTAGGCAAATAAAACGTATAAGACATGTTTTTAAAAGGAAACTTTAATAAAGCATACAATAAAAGGACAAATTAAGTCGTTTAAAAATAGAAACAATTACGAAATTAAAATAATTTAAACAAAATATAAAATAAAACGCCAAAAAGTCAATGTCTTACGTGTTCCCAAAAGCCGAGGAGGATAGGTGTGTTCTAAGACGGCCGCTAAAAACAGAAACATATAACTATATAGTATGTATATTTTAGCAAGCAAATGTTTTTAAAAAAAACAACGGAATATATAATTTTAAAAGACCATTCAAATGACTATTTAAAAAAATGCTTTTTAAAAATACATCCTGAACGCAGCAAAAATCACGTGACTACGTAGGGGCGTGGTCAGCTAGCTTTCCTTGTCTGCTCCATGCTTGTCTTTGACAGTAGCTTGTCTGTTACCTGACTCTGGCGTACGTGGAGTCCAAAGCCATTCAAACAAGGCAGCTTCCCGTTGATCTCATTACGTACGTGCCCTCGCGTCAAAGACAGCTACCTCAACATTAGGCTCGGAAGGCGACCAAAGGACGCAGAAAAGATGTCCAAAGACACGGAAGGGAAGAGCGAGAAAATCATGGACATGGAGAGCAAGGTGTTGTGGTACCCAGACTCTAAGAGGAACACGCAGATGGACGTGTTTAGGAAGCAGGTCAACTCGAACTACGGAGTTAATCTGGGTGAGTAGAGCGGAGGGAAGGACAGATATAGATGTGTTGGAGGGAATATAAGTCGGATTTCATTGAGCTTCGTGGTGAGCAGGATAGAAAAACAAAAATAGTGTCCGCTGTTTGTTGGCAGTATCTGCTGATCGCCGGCGTTTAAACCTGCGTTGCAGTGCAGCGATGCTGCCTAGCTGCACGGTGAAAATCGCAGCATCTAAAGGGCCATGTAGACTAAATCATCACCCCTACAGATAAATGCATTTGCTGGATATAAGACTGTTTTAAAGCACGGCCCCCCAGCCGCCTCACCAGCCCCTTTCACTAGTAATCAGCTGTTTACAACACTGCAGATTGGCCTTATTGTCATGTCTGGATCAGTGCTTTGCTTCTCAGTCTGCAGAGCTGCAGGCGGTCACAGGGAGAGCCCTGTTTCTTTTTCTCTTCCCCTTCAAAAATAAATAAATGAAATCATATCTTTTCAATTTGACAGAGCTTCCTGCAGGATTGCTGAAAAACGACACTGACTTAGGCTTGAGTGGAGACTAAACTATTCCACAGATGAGCGTAGAGTGAAGTCTTAGTACAAAACTGTCTGAAAGTAGTCAATGTCGAACATTTTCTAGGGATTCCGTATTGTATTACTCCAAATAGCATTCTAAACACTAATAATACTGTTGCTGCTTTCTCATCATAATTCTCATTACAGTACATAATTGTACTGCAGACCGATGTGCCCACCAACATTTGTATGTGGGTTCCATCTGAGGTCTGAATGAGCTCTATATAAATGGAACAATATGGGATTGTCCATGGGATTCCATGTTGGCCCCGTGTGAATTACTTGCAAAGGTTGTGCCCAGTATGGGCAAGGGTCCAAAGTGGGTGTCTGGATCCCTCTTCTGGGGATAAACACACAAGAGATGCCAATGTGGACCCATTTTTCAGCAAATTTAAATCTCAGATGGGGCTCACGGTGTTGGCAGATGTAGGATTTTTCTCAGTAAGAGGCCATCAAGAGGCCACATTTCTCATAGAGGCCAAGTGTTTGTCCAACTTTGCGCTCTGCTTTTTTTTTTTTGAGGTGTATATACATTTCACCAGTCACACCTTGTTCAAACAATTTATGTAATAAAACAAACAAAACTCCTAACTAAATTTACATTTATTTATACTCTGCAAAGACAAAGTACATTCAAACAAATGCAGCTTATAAATAACTCCTGACAGTGAAATTCTCATATGCATATACCATAAATTAGCTTCTTAATCTAATGTTTGCCAGACTTCAGCTGCGTGACATCGGTGAGTAAACATTTCCTCTGCTTCCAGAGCATTGTTAGTCCTTCCATAAGCTTTTGATGGTGAGAATTCATATTTGGCCCACAGAATCGCATCCACCTGTAATCTGATCCTGGATGGGGGCCAGTCACATTTAGAGGGGTCATTTCCCCTGTTGCTCCGCCTCTTTTCTGTCTAAGAAGCCTGTTAACCAAGTTTATGCTGTTAACTCAAACAGCTCAGGTGTATGCAGGATGAAAAGTCTTTTTTTGAGCAACTTGGAATTGATTTTTTTTATCGAGTCACTCTAACTTTTCTTTTTTTTTTTTTTTTTAACTTGTTGCCTTCCTGATTCTATAATACTGATTACTGTTCACAGTTTAGAAGGAAACATTCCCTATTGACCCACTGCAGCTGAAATCCACTTCTTTTGGTCTTTAGATCATGTTTTGAAATCAATGACTTTTATTTCAGTTTGGCAGAACAAAGAGGGTGCTTTAAGGATTTACTTTGGCCTCTGGTTTAAGTCAGTCCTGTAAGGTGAAAAGTACTTGGGTGCACAGAGTGACTTTGCCTTGATTTATCTTTTTTTTAGTCACAGTAATGTGTGAATAATGTGTGCTAGCTTGTAAATGTGCTCTCTTGTAATGTCTTTATATTCTAGTCAACTACAGTGACCTCTACCAGTGGTCAGTGGATAATTATCCAGAGTTCTGGGCAGAGGTGTGGCGCTTCTGTGGAGTGGTCAGCTCCAAAACGTATGAGGAGGTGAGTCCAACTAGCCGCTTGCCGGCGTAAGATTCAACATTACAGTCAAACCGGTGAGGATCTTTTTGTCCGTGAAAGCTTGTTTTGTTTTTATGGTGCTATTCTTTAGTCTCCATCATTTCCTCACTTTGAACTAAGACAGCTTTGTATAATGAGTGAAAAGAGTTAAAGGTGCTGCACGCCGATACGAGTTTCAAACATGCAGTTATCGGGGCGTCCAAGCCAAGATTCGCGTCTCAGATTGCCTGCTGCTTCCAAGTTGGCCCCACCTGGGTTCACTTGTGCGGTTGGCCCAAGTGGGACCGAGAAATAACACACCCGTTTGGACCCACGCCAGCCCATCACCCATGTGCATGAGCATAACCACTGCAGGAAACGCACGCGTTTGCTGGGGTGGGGCTAAAGATTTGTTGTGTTTTGGAGCAACAATGTGCTGGTGTGGTCAGCTCTGTCTCCTCACAGCAACCCTAACCCCTCCCACTCCCCCCCACAAAAATGTATTTTAATTTTTGCACCGAATTCTAATATGCACAGATTCAGCCAACCTGTTCAGTCATTATTAAAACCAACCAGCCTCTATTTTTATTTCGTGCATACATTCAGAGAAGTCACAAACTTGTTTTTTTCTAAATGAATGAAACAAAAACAAATAATAAAAAAAAAAAAAAACTGTTGACAGAAGAGTTGATGAGCAGTGACACGCAGTGAAACCAATCTTGAAAACATTTTTCAAAATAAAACGACATAAATATTCAAGTAGCCTTTTTATTCCTTCTTGATCTCGTGAGGTCGTATTTCCTGTCAGATGTGAATTTCAAAGTCCACAAAGCCAGTTGGAAAAAAGAAGAATTCACAGATTAATATTTGTGTGACTAATATTTAACTTTGAAGTTTATTATTCTGCTGCTTCCAACCTCCAGTATAAGGTAATAAATGTTTTTTATAATTCTGTGTCATATTGCTGACACACCTTCTTTTTTTTTTTTTTTTGTACGCATAGATAATCTCATGCTTGTGTAAACGTCTGACCGCACATTCTCACCCACGTAATCTATAAAGTATGTGCTTAAGAAGACACGGCGATAGGAACACAATTAACCAGGCAGTCACACGTATGGGGCATCCCAGTGTTGCCTTATTATTTATTTATTTATATATTTTGTAAGAAAGAGCAGGAATGCAAAATCAAGGTGAATAGGCCCAAAGTGCATTTATTCCTTTTTTTTCTTTTTTTCTTTTTCTCGTGTTGATTGTGCTTTCATGCTGTGTACATCAGGTGGTGGATCCATCAAAGCAGATCTCAGATGTTCCAGAGTGGTTTAAAGGGGCTCGACTCAACTACGCTGAGAACCTGCTTAAACACGCAGACCAGGACAAAGTGGCTCTCTACGCTGCAAGTAAGCACACTGCATCACGCTTCATGCGCAGTCAAGCCACGGTGTGTAAAGTTCATGTAATGTTTCTCCTTTACATGCTTTGTTTTGAAGAAGAAAAAAAAAAAAAGATGGAAGGAGAGGATTTAGGGTGCAGTTGCATACAGGATCAGGTGACTCCTCCTCCTCTCGGAGTCCCAAACTAATGGATGGAACCTTTCTTCTTGTTCTGCGTGTATGTGGGAGAGAAGTCTTTTATACACATGCACAAGCTCCTTCAGGGGCTGTAATGTAATTATCAGAACCCATCGGTCAAATAGCCGTGGAAGCTCTGAATGTCAGTAAGCAATTACTTAAAGAGATAAGGGAGCTTTTCCTGTCCGTGTCGCTGTTTCTACTGCTTCTCTTTCTTCTCTTTCTTCCAGGGTTTGTCTCTTGATTTAAATCTCGCCTGTATTTATACAGTATATCAAATGTGAATCCTGTATGTAACACTGACATTTCACTTCCCGCGGTTGCACATATTTCAGAGAAAGCCTAAAAAAAAACGATAAACGTTAAAAAGAACAAGTCGTTGTTAACCTACTTTTCTCGCCTGGTTTCGTTTTGCGTCTCTTGTCTGTCAGGGGAAGCGAATGAGGAGATCGTGAAGGTGACGTTCGGGGAGCTGAGACGTGACGTGGCGCTGTTTGCTGCGGCCATGAGGAAGATGGGTGTCCAGACTGGGGACAGGGTTGTAGGTGAGTCTCACATTTATCACTCTCCGTCTTGCATAAACAAGATTTAAAAAAAAAAAGGAAAAGAAAAAGAGAAAGTTTAGCATTGGCTTTTGACCTGGCTCTCCATCCAAATAATGTGTAATTGGCTGGCAGATGTTGCATGCGGCCAAACTAAGAGGTAGACGTAGCCACTGCCCTCTCCTTACAAGCTCATTTATGTCAGTTTATCCTTCTCTCTTCTGCATTACTTTATGATGTTTTTACTTTTTTTTTTTTTTTTAAACCTGCGGCAGCACAAGTTTGACTTGTGTTTGTTCAAGAGCATCATTTGTTTGTTTTGGCTCTTTTTGAATGTTACCATTTGTCATTTTTTTTAAGTCTATATTTGTACAAGGAGGCATGGAATGGTTGGAGGTGAATATTTTTTCACGGAGCTCGCCGCTTTCACCTGCACCCAAACAGATCCACGCGTTCACATGTGGGAACTGGTTGGTTCAATGAGCCACTGTGTGATTCCAGCGCAGCAACCCTAAACCTGTTTTTTTATTTGGAAACCAGTTCATGTCCAGTACGTAAAAGAGCTTTTCTTTGTCACCAGCTGGGTTGTCGAACAAAAGCGAACTGAACCAGTTTCTAAACAGCAATTTAAGTTGAAAATAAGTGTTTGGTAGTCATAAGATTTCACTGTACGGTGGTTAACCGTGCAATGACTCAGCCTTTCTTAATGTATCAGGAGCCGTCAGGATTTATTGCGCTCTAAATGTGGTGTAAAATTCCAGCGTGTACGCAGCCTGATTATGACCATGTTGAACTGGGGACAATTCTTTCTGTTTGCCATTTGTCTTCGGTGAGTCAGATGTCTAAACTGAGTTCAGACAAATGGTTCAATGAAACGCTTTGTTAACAGGAAGAATTAAACTTTTAAATCTATTTTTAAGAAACAATGGTGGCTGACACGGTGGCCTCATACATCAGCAGGATATAAAGCCGTGACTTTAATGTCTGTGTCGACTTGTTTAAGCCAGACAAAATGATTTTAAGGTTGTATTATTTGCTCATTACCAAAAAAAAAAAAAGGCTCTTACTTTGAAATTTGGTTTCTGGCTCATATCTGCTATGAACTATTTTGTTTGTCAACTCCTGCAGCAGCAGATGTGCAGCGTTTCTGAGCAGACTTAGCCTCAACACAGCGTGCGAGGATACAATAAAAGCACAAGCCCACTCTGCAGAAACAATTTTAATGATATTGGAATTTAAACAAATGGGTATCTGTTGTTGTCAAGACAACTGTCTCATTATGTTTTAAAGCAACACAACGGAGCTTTAGAACCTCTAGAAGTATTTTAGCTGTAGTTTAACTCATAACAAGACACGTCACACTCCTGCCAAAGCCCGAGTGCATCTGCATCGCCTGCGTTGGGATTATGTAACTCGGACCTGTCCTCAGCTGCCAATCAAAGTGTACAACTAGTTTTTCAGCACTTGTCACAATGTTTGCTAGAGTTAGCCAGACCCGAACTATAAGAATCAATCTGTCTAACATACATCATCATCATGACAGAGCCAGCGGATGTTCACGTGTTCAAACTTCCTAAAAATAATCAAATATTAATTGAACTGAAGCTGAAATTTTAAGATGAACATGGTTTGGTGCTGGTGTAACCAGCTGTCCTCCACTGGACTGAAGGGACTCAAATCTTTCAGAATAAACTTGCTTTCATCTCTCTCGACAATTTTTTTTCCCACATTTTCTCTGATTAATCTCTGATGTACAGCAAGCTTTTCTACATCCCACACTTTCAGACTACAGAGAAGGACGTAAACACGCTTGTAACCCAAAAGTAATTAGCTCATTTTTTTGCAGCTTTTATCATCATTAGAAGATTCATTCAATAAATAGACAGCAGTACCACTCAGAGCGTAGTAGCACCTGTGGAACAGGTGCAGCTTTCTCCATATGTATCCCTGTTCTCATGTGTCTCTCCTGCTTTTATTTTGATTTAGCAATGTTCCAGAGGTCTACAACTGCTGTTCACGAGCCCAGTATCATTGAATGGCTCTGTCATGAGTGACCAGTGTATCCAGGTGATTTATACTGAGGCAGGGAAACCCATTAGCTAAACGACTGAAGCTCTGTGGGAGTCTCATTAAAGTGATGTGAAGCATGGTGGGAGGCAGGGGGGACGAGGAGAAGCCAGCTTACCTCATGCCTCCTTTCTCCTCCCTCTTCATTCCTTTTTCCCACAAATCTGAGCACAGATTTCTTTCTCTCTCCCTCTCTCTCTCTCGCTCTCTCTCTCTCTGTTTTAATGTGTCCTCTTACATTTGTGTTACCGTCAGAGATGTCCTTGTCCCCAAACTGCAGCTAAAATGTCTTGTCGATGTCTGTAATCCAGATGATGTATAAGCACTTAGCTGATGAGGCCCAAGATGCTTTATTGCAGAAAATGAGCCACTATGACTCACTCACACACACACACACACACACACACACACACACACACACACACACACACACACACACACACACACACACA
>JBAMYA010045428.1:0-11728 GCA_037176975.1 Arrhamphus sclerolepis
TATAAAAATATGCGTCTATCCTACAGTTCGTTTTCCTGGAGACAGGGAGAACCCCTCAGCCAGGCATCTCCCACACCACGAGACTACTGCAAGAAGCTTTGGCAAGAAATCTTACCTCTTAAAGAGCCAGCTTTGCTTGCAGTGTCTCGCAGAAGCGGAGAGACCCCCGGCCTCCTCTCCTCATGGCTCCTGGCTTGGCTCGCCAATTATGTTGTGTATTAAAAACTCAGACAGACTTAGAGAGCGCAAAGACACTTCTTTAATGGAATCAGACAAATATATACACCCATGAAAACAACAGATTCCATAAATGGCGTCATTTCACCTCCTTTTCTGGCCAGGCACACTTGAGCCTAAGTGTTGTTCTTGGCTGGTCATCTTGTTCTGGTCATCTCTAAGATATCAAAATTTCCCAGAACTCAACTACTTATCCTGTTCTCCAAAACCACTTCATCACAATTTCAACTAACTGTCTCAACAATGGTGATGTGCTTTTTTACAAGCAGCATCTGTTTGCGGGCTGAAGGCCAATTTGTTGTCGATTAAAATTCTTAAATATTTACACAGACAACGTAAATTGTCTGGTCCTCCATAACCACCAGAGAGATGACTGCAGGATTCTTCCCAAAATCTCTTTAGTTTTAGCCACATCGATTTTTAAAACGAGACGACTTGCACCAATCTAAAATTTCTGTCACCACAGGACCATGGTCAGGACTATCCTGGTTCACAGTCATCAGCAAACTTAACAATGTGATGACCTGGCTGTTGATTCTGGCAAGCATTAGTATATAAAACAAATAAAAATGGTGATAAAACACAACCCTAAGTTGCTCCACTGGAAGATAAAAGAACATTTGATAAAACACCATTGACCTTCACACGCAGTTCACTAGATGTCTGTTATCATTTGTAAGTGAGATGGACTTCCTCCACCACAATCCCTAAGAGACTGTCACGGAAGTCCAACTCTTTAATTAACTGTTGATGTCAAAGCCAGTTCAAGTGACCGTTCTTTAACATCCAGACTACAACGCTCTGTCGTCATCGTGTTAAGCCCTCTCAGAGAAGCTTTCCAAGGATAAACTGATCTGACTGGCTCACCAAGATCTTTGGGCATTTTTAATAAGCTTATTGGAGGGTAACTAGACCCACTTGCTGAACAAATTCAAATTTGCTGACAGTCCAGCTAGATTTCTAGGCTGCAATCCTTCGTGAATGCAGAAGACATGATCACCTACATCCAGAAACTTGTTTAATGCAAATATGTTTAAAAGTATTGGCACCCTTTATGTAATAGAGGAGAAATGTTAACTTTTCCATGGGAATACTTAAACTGTTTATAGTTTAAGTCCGAAATAACAAAGACAATCTCCATTGCACTAAATCCTACTGATGTGCTCAATTAAAAGAAGAAAAAGAAGGTAGTTCCTCACTTAGTTGAAGATGTCTGAGGGATTGCAGCACACTCTTCCATATCAAATGTTTCAGCTTATGAAGACTGTGTGGTTTCTGAGCATGGACATTACCTTTCAGCTAGCTCCACAGATTCTCAATTGAGCTACAATCTCAAAATTTGATCAATGGATAATTGTGGATTGTGTGAATGAATGATGTTCTCCAAATACTTTTGGCCCAATTTAGACGCATGTTTTGTGGTAACAATCTTGTTGGAAGACCAGAGTGATCTAAAGTTAGATTAGCAGATTTATCTACATTACCCCAACATGATCCAATTTCTTTCATGATCCAATGCACTCAAACAAGGTTCCCAGCAGCACAGCATTGTGCTCTCACTGCCATGTTTTGCTGTGGGAACTTTGTTTTGGGGAGTGAAGACTTATCCCTTCCTTTGCCAAACGAAAGCAGCATCCACATCTCCAAACAGGTACAGTTTGGTGTCATGTGGTGACAGATACACAGGGCACCTGCTTAACGAAGCCTGGAGCCATAATCCATGCGCACCCGTCCAAGTCCAAGTCACTGCACACATCCCTGTGTAAACTTGTATAAATAAGGCAAACATTAGGTCAGAATGGTCTGCTGGTCTCATGTAGGACTGGTGCTAGATATCATTTGATGACTTCATAATTTAAATCAGAAGCTAGAAAATTGTTAAATTCCTTTTTGATTTGATCAAGTACAACGTATGACCAAAAGTATGGAATCACCACTGTTCAAAGGGGGTTCAGTCAGCTGATTAAGTTCACAGAAAAACAACTAAAAATCACAGATGTAGCGCCAAACCATTTTTTATTTAAACAGCTGAATGTTCTGACTTTTAAAAACATACCTCAAAAGCTTAAACTGTGTTAATCTATACGTTGTTTTTTTTTTTGCTTTTTTTTTCAGATGAATTCAATGAAATTTCTCAAGAGGGGAAAAAAGTAAAATAATCAACCAGAGGAAGTAATTATTGGTACATTGTTTCGTGATACAGATGAATAAAGTTGATGAGCCATACAATGAAGTTATAGAAAAGAGCAGGAGAAGCTAGACTCAGGGCAGAAATTAGTATTTGTGAACAGCAGTATGGTTTCATGCCAAAAAAAAGATGCAATATTTGCTTTCAGGATGTTAATAGAGAGGTACAGAGAAAGTCAGAGAGAGCTGCATTGTGTCTTTGTAGATGTTGAGAAAGCAGATGACATGGTGGTGAGAGACGAGCTGTGGTACTGATGAGGAAGTCTGGAGTAGCAGAGAAGTATGTTAGAGTGGAGGCGGACATGTATGAGAGCAGGAAGACAGTGGTGAGGTGTGGTGTAGGTGTGACAGAGTAGTTCATGGTGGAGGTAGGACTGCATCATGGATCAGCTCTGAGAACTTCTTGTTTCATATGGTGATGGACAGGTTGAGAGATGAGGTTAGACAGGAATCTCCATGGATCATGATGAGTACAGATGATGTGATCTGCAGTGAGAGCAGGGAGCAGGCGGCGGAACATCTAGAGAGGTGGAGGTATGTACTGGAAAGAAGAGGAAAGTCAGAGGCCAGACTGAGATGGTTTGGACATGTGCAGATGAGGGATAGTGAATGTACAATGCTTTCTCACTCCGAAGTCGTTATATATTGACGCATCGGGTACCCTTTTCTCGTCATTTTTTTTGATGTGCACATCCAGCGTTGCATGTTGACGCGTCGGGCATCCCCTACCCCAACTTTCCTACTGCCTAACCCATATCATCTTTTTAACCCCAACCCTCCTCTTTCCCCTCACAGCTTCCACGCTGTTCCCCTTTACATTTCTTCTATATGGATCATCCTCATCCAGTCCAACTTTTATGAAAGAATTGTGGCTTTTGTCCTAAAGTGAGATTATTTTTCTTGTACAATAGCAAATTTTAAAGAACTGACTTTCTAATGATAAAAGCAAATTTTGCTATAAATAGTCAAATTTACAATATCACATCTTTTTTTTAAATTAAAAGGTTAATTTTTGTCATAAGCTCTTCTAATCTTGCAAAAATTGCAATTTTGTTTCCAACAACCAACACTTTATCACACAGTCACAAATGTCACACAATTGTACTTTTCAATTTAAGGTAACAATTTTTTTTGTTGGAAAATATAACTTTTTGCACCATTTTGACATAAAATTAGAAGTTATACAAATGTGTAATTTTGTAAAATATAAAATGTTTAATTTCACAAAAATCACGTGCTTTGAAAAGGAAATTGCGCAACTTTGTGCTGCAAAATCTTTTGCAGACATTTGCAAAATCAGTACTTCTTTGAAATAAACCAAGTGCTCAACAGTTTCCTGGCCCAACCTCAGTAGTGAATCAGTGAATCAAACGTGCAGTTGCATTGAAATTTTGTCTTTGTGCACTCTCACGGTCTAGATAAAAAAGGAAGTGGCGGGCCGGCTTTAGCGTTGCAGGCCTCAAGTTTCACATATTTAATGTAGAGAAAAAACATATTTATTAAAAGGGCTTAAAAAAAGGTGGACCATCTGACATGACTGGGTAAAGTTCGGAGATGACAGGAAACAAGAGAGATTAGTGCAGGGATATGAGGCCCAGAAAAGACTGTTACTTGTAATAATAATAATAATAAGGACATATATACGAACATATAACAACAGACTGAATGCATCATGGGATGTCTACAGCGGCACAACTAAAAGGATGGTTCAGAGTTGCTTGGGCCAGCTATAACTATAACCTTTATAAAATGGATAGTTTAAATCCTAATCTTAAATCTAGAGAGGGAATCTGCATCTTGGACACTTTCATTACAGACAAACATGAAAGCTGAAGGCTCTGCCCCCTGTGCTACTTCTGGAAATTATGGCAACCAAATGCAAGTGAACAAGCAAGTAAACCACACTACCTCTGTACAGACTACCTCTGAAACCAACTATAATCTTTTTCTTTTTTTCATTGATGAACAGAAAAAGTGCAGCTGAACAT
Organism: Arrhamphus sclerolepis; assembly: GCA_037176975.1. Lineage (NCBI taxonomy): Eukaryota > Metazoa > Chordata > Actinopteri > Beloniformes > Hemiramphidae > Arrhamphus > Arrhamphus sclerolepis. Next base: position 4,413 of record JBAMYA010045428.1, read on the forward strand.
CAAATCTATTAAAAAGTATAATGAATTCAGCTGTTTTCCTTTCATGAAATAGTAAAATATCAGGTGCTCGGGGCTCTCACACAGTAATTATGTTTCTTTCATCTCTATTTTCCTGATATTTTAAGTCTGTATCACAGATGAAGAAACAGAAATGATCTATTCCACAGGCAAAGAAATTGCCAACAGCCTTAACTTTCATAAACTTTAGGGGCTTTTTGGAAACTAAAGAGATAAATTAGTCTTATAATTGTCACAAATGTCTGTACAACGTTTGTGTAACTTTGGTTACTTCAACTTGTACTATCTAATGCACAGAAATACTAAGCAGTAAGGTCTGATTAAGGGCTGTTTTACTACGAGTACAAGTCTGCCCCCCAGTGGGAGCTTTACTTACGGCCATAAGCTTTTTTTGCATCTATACAAAAGTTGTTACAATCCAGAAAAGTAAATGTTGAGTTGTAGTTGAAAGACCCTGAACTGTCCCAACTTTACATGAGCGCTTAAACACAGCATTTAAGTGTTGATCTGTCACTAACTGGGTTTCACATATATATGAAGTTAAAGATAAAGAAGCTAAAATATTCTAATTAATTCAATTTTAAATGTGTGCACTTGTAGAACTGTTTTGTGTTCAAACTGCTTTAAAAACTAAACAAAACAAAACAAAACATTTAAGACAATAATTCAGTCTGGGTCCAGTTCAAAATATTTTCATTAATGTCATGGCTTTTGGCATTTTCACAATGTTTGATGTGGAAAACAAAGCAGAACTTTCATGAATTGTGAGAGGAAAAACTTCAACAATGTTATCAAAAACAACAGGTAATTAATCTTTAACCTTTGGTGAGCTGCCAGGTTTTACTGTGACAAAATACTTCCTGAATTGATGCGTCTGACCTTTGACCTTTGATTGACTGGAAGTGTGTGAAGAGAAATTTCTTAATTAAAGAAAACAAAACAAAACAACAAAACCAAAACAGTAGAACATTTCCTTTTAGAAGTTGCATAATAAAAGCATAACAATGGTTCTTGGTAAAAAAAAAAATTGTGTGATGCCACACATTAACTTATGAAACAATACTGATCATGTAAATGACAAATCTTGACAACACTGATTCAGTCACGCCTCAAACATACATCTGCTGCTTTTGTGGAAAATGCTTAACGCTTTCCCTTCCAGGAAGTTCAGATTCGATGAGCCGCAGTTCTTCTAATATCCACTAGAAGCTGCTGTAAACTCACGAAGTACCCCGATGTACCGTGTTAAGTATGTAAGGAGAACTTATTTCCCTGAAGTGTGTTCCAGCTGGCAGCTTTTGCAGCTGAGAGGACGTCGCATAAGTGTCACAGTGATATGAACAAAGTCCTCAAACGCTCTCACTTCACTTTGTCCATGTCCATGGCTGTGATTGGCTCCTCCTCCTGGATAGCCACACCCCCTGCTGACTGACAGCAGGAGTGCTGATGATCCTTCCAGTCCTGCACAGACAAGACAAGACCACATAGTTACTTTTCTTCATTTAAAGTTTTCTTGTCAGATGTTATTACAGGTACGCCCACAGAGTTGCAAGTTTCTAAAGAAAGTCCTTTTTTTCTCCTTAAGGATCTGTTTCAGGCTTGACGGGCTGAACACGACAGAGAAGCAGGAGTTTATCCAAAGGTCGAGTATGAAGTCATTGACGAGACAGACTCTGATTTCCTAAAAATGGCAAATGAACAGATCACTGACCTCCTGAAGGACATCAGACAGCTTTAGATGAACTAAAGAAGAAAGACCCCATGCTGTCTCGTCATAGCTGCCTCAATTAACGACACTCCTTAAGACACAATCATGTGAGATCCAGCTACCGGCTTGCGATATGGACATGGATCAGCTTGGACTGAGATGGTGCAAGAACACGAGAGGCTCCACGTCCTTCTGCTGCTTACTGTCCTGTCTGATGTAAACCCAGTCCTTTATTTATGCTGGTGGCAGCTAATGGGAGTAGTGCCTACGTGGCTGAAAGTCTTACAGACAGACCAAAACCTCCTCTGACAAGCTCCTCCTTTTATCAGAGACGCTTTCCTGAATTTATCTGATATTTAATCTGTTGTAATTGTAAATGTTTCAGATGTACGAGACTGCTTTAAGATTCTTACATAAAGCATTTTGTGCTTCAAAAGGCGCTTTCATTTAGCGCTGATCATCACATTTTCTCCGTCAGACACATTAAATTAACAGGTTTTGTGTCTGAAGGTGGTACAGGTCTTACCTTTCTCTGACAGAACGTGGAGCAGTAGTTGACTTTGTGGCAGCCGGTACACTCGCTCATTGCTACCCGACCGCAGTTCACACACATCTGCTGCAGTAAGAAAACACGTGAGAAATCACTTCATCTGAGTCTTCTTCAAATATGTCAGATGTGCCGATAATATTCAGACCAAGTGAACATTTATTAGCATTAATAAAGACTGCACCAAAAAAAGAAAAGAAAAAATAAAACATCATATATATACATACATACATTCACACAGACAAACAGCAGCAGCATTTAGGGAAAATGTAGGACTGATTATTTGTTGTTGGAGAGTTTGTTTGAATGCTTATCAAAAGTAAGACAACTATAAAGCTTTACAAACTTCTCAAATTCTTTATTTTTCATTTATTTTCTCTCTCTGGAAGCATCTTTGTGCGTCTTGAAAAGTGCTATACAAATCCATTGAATTATTTACATTATCAAATGTCTTATATGGGGTTCATACTGTATGATTTAGGCTGTTTCAGATGAAAGATGGTCAATCGGTCACACAGTGTAACACGCTGTAAATTAATAACCTACAGATTTACAGATCATGCAATGTGGCTTCAGTTAATCTTATAAGACAAAAATAAAAAAGTAAAAATCATGTGTGTGTGCCTCTTACGTTGATGATGATCTCTGTGATGTCGGAGCTCCTCTTGACCTCTGAGTCATCCGTTTGTTGAAAGGAAATCTGGTTCTGAAACGACTGACTGAGGCCACACTGAACACACACAAACATGTATGAACAGAAAAAAGCAAACAAAAGAAGATTTAGAAGTCACACTCTTATAAGAACTTTTATTTCTGATCATCCTAACTTCTGTCTGTGATCGTGGCTTCACCTCCTTCCTGCCTGCTTTGGCTCCGTCTGCCTCTGCTGCAGAGTTCTTGGCCTGTTCGATCAGAGCCTTCAGCTGATGGACATTGTTCAGCAGCGTGTTGGCAAGCTCTTCCAGGTAAACCCAGGTGTTCTTCTGCACGTCGCTCATCCCTGGACCCGCGACCCCGACGGGCGCCACCTCGAGCCCCGTTACCAGTGTCGCCGGCGGGGAAGGCGCTGTGGCTGCCACTGCGACTTTGGCCTGAATCGGCTGAGGAGCCATGGCCAACGCCGGCAACGCTGTCAGCACTGAGAGGAGAATCAAAGGTACCAGGAGAACAGTGTCAGAGGACTGACACACCTGCAAAAGCCACTTTAAAATAATTATTATTTTCCCTTTAAATTATTTTTCACATTTTATGTCAATCCATGAGGTCGTAAACCTACATTTTGCAGACACTTTTACGTAAAGTGACTGAGGGACAACAGTGAAGTTTCAGCTATGTAAGCCATCACTCAGCACTGAAAAACTTGCAATATGGAGAATTCTTACTAAAAGCTTTTTCTTTTTCAAAAATAATGCATCCATGAGACGTTTAGAGGAGTGCAGAATGAAAGTATAGCATTTCCTAAAAAAATTATTTTTAGTCTGGATTAAATAATTTAAGAAATTTTTATGGGCACGACAATGACATCTTGTTTACATCGTACCAGCCACCCGCAGTTGCAGGTTGCCAAATACGGTCTCTATTCTCAGCACTCAGCTGTGTAAAATGGCGGAGTCTCCTAGTCCTATAGCTGCTTCAGAGCCTCAGCAGCGATATTGTTGTTCGTCTCAGCAGCAGAGTGACCAGAGAAGGTCCAAAACTAGAATAAGTGTCTGTAACGCCTGCACTCGATGGACTCAAATTTCAACGGCATCAAAACACACGCAGAAATGACAACTTTTCTCCTCAATTGGTAAACTAACCCACTTGCTAACTAATATTAATTCGATTCTAATAATATTGGTCTAATAGATAATGGATAGCTAGGCTAACGTTAAATACTGTTGTAAAATGAATCGATTAGTCAAAATTAGTCATTACTCTGTATAATTCGTCACTAGACGTGGTGCAGGCTGCATGACACACTTGGCAGCGAACAACGAAGCTGGCAACCCAACTGTTGGAATTACTTTTTTTGTCGTCACAACTACAATCTTGAGCCACTAGATGTTAACATTGTGTTCTTTCTTCATATTCTCCATAAAACACCTTTAGAAAAATGAATCAGAAAGTAGCATTTCTGATTTTCCGACAAATATCGAAGCATGTCAAATATCTGTTGCCATGGAGGGGACATGCTATAAGAGCAACAGCCAATGAGAGAGCGAGGAAAGAGCTGACGTCACCATGAGGACTGAAATCCAAGAAAAAAAGAAACAGACGCTTTAAAACGAATTACTACACCACAATTACAGGCAAGTAGCTACTTTCTTAACTACAAACAAGAGCCTAACTAATTGGGACGATATTAGCTAAACTTGCTAATTTATTGGTATCAGTGTTATAATGGTTGATAAATTAAAAAAAAAGAAAAAAGAAAGAAAGATGAGGCCACCAAGTTGAAACGTCCAGTATTCCAAGTGCTGCTCGCATATTACATATGAAGCAAGAAATGTTTGCAGTTCAGCTAGTTGTGAACAGAAACGACGTGTACGCTTTCTCAAACTGCAGGTATATTCAAGGTCTAATGCCGGACTTTTACAGTCTTATAAGATTAATTCAACCCACACTGCACAACGTAAAATTGGTAGATGATTAATTTACAGCATGTTACATTGCAAGACTGAATATACAGTGGAACTCTGAGGTACGAGCATACTGATATATTTATATAGTTATGAGTCATCATTCCAGCGATTTCTTTTGCATTGGTACGTGCACAGAAATCTGAGTTAGGAGTTACAAAGCTTCAGGCACATCCCACTTAGCAATTACATTCAGTAATAAAGTATACCAACAAACAAAAGCGACCAAAAAAAATACAAAACAGGACAAATTCCTCCCCCCTCCAACTCCACCAGCATCTTCCGTTAGTCCAAGACGTCTGATCTCCAAGATAAATATACTTTATAAAACCAGTTTATTTCTTTACATTTTCTGTTATGTTTTATTCAACATGTGTTATATATGAATACATTTTCCTAAAAACATTAAAAAATTGGGGTGTTTTTTTTGTGTGACGGAATGGATTAATGGCATTTCCATTCATTTCAATGGAGAAAACCAAATTGGCATACGAGCTGATTGACTTAAGAACTCTATCACTGCACAAATGAAATTCATGACTTAAGGTAGCAGTGTGTGCTGAATTGTGGCTACGACAATAATAAATCTGAGTGTATTTAAATGCAGCGTCATCACATCATTAGTGTCTTTCTTCATTATTTGAGTTGCACATTTTTCTTCCCATTTCTCCATTGTATCTAGCGCTGTTGTTGCTAGGCTACTGTGCTGTGTAGAGGCACTGTTTACATTACTGCATGGTGCGTTCCTAGTGGTTGGTTAGCTGACAGAGATTGTAGCAGCAGCGACAGGCCGTCACGCTCTGAGACAAGATGAACCTGGCACTAGGGATGAATAAAACTGCTATGAATGAGATTCATCAGTGAAGAATCTTACCTGTGGTGCTGGCAAACACCTCACTTTGCGCTGCTCCGTCTGAGATGATGGCAGCAGTGGTGGCATCGCCTGTTGGGGTGCGGTCAAACGTCAGGGTGGTGCCAGAGGTGGTGAACTGTCCCGATGGAGAAACTGCAACTGTTGGAAGACAACAGATCCGTCAGGCATGTCTGGATGAGGTCCTCCAGATCTCCAGAACTTTCACTGGCCTTTAAGGAGACTTTTTCTACCAAAAAACAAAGAAAAAATGCTTGGAAAATGTCAAATTGTTGTTGATTCATCTGATTTGGTATCCTCATTAGTCAGTTTAGATTCCTCTTATATAAGCCAAAGATCAACACAGGTAGCTGTGACAGAGAGTGCATGTTTATGGAAATGATTTAACATAAACCTGCTAATTCTGAACAACAATCTCAATCCAACCCCTCCTCCAATTAAACATCGGACTGAGCTCACGTGACATACATGTGGTCCCTGAAGTCAGCGTGATGTTTTTCTGAGCAGGAAGTTGCTTTTTGGTTGGGATGATCGGAGGCTCCATGTCTTTCTTCCGTCTCTTGTATGGGACAAAGAGTCGGACTGGGCCCGTCTGGACAGAGCAGAGAGGAGACGGATGAAATCAACATGACACATAACAGCAATGGATCAAACTGGAAAAATAATCCAATCATTTCTGATATGGAAAAAAAAAAGGGGTTAGTAGCGTCTTGACATTTCTTACACTTTTGAGAAAAAACTGAAACATCCTGCAGATACAGGAGGTTTTAAATCCAAAGCAGGTTTCTAGAAGGGATCTAAAGGTGAACAGGGTAGGACAGTGGTGTGGTGTTTAGCACCACTGCCTTCACGCAAAAAAGGTTTGTAGTTCAAATCTCAGCTGGCCTGTGACCCTGAACAGAGTGAAGTACACTGGATGGAAGGATCAGGGAGACATTGTTGTTTGTTGCTGTTGTTTTGTTTTTTTCCCCAACATGTGCTGATCTCTCATCTACAGAGCCCCAGACACATCATCTGAAAAACAAAATTATAAACTGAGGCCTCAAATTAGTATTTTGAAGCCTCAAATTGGTAATTCACAGCCACAAAAAGGTATTTTGTTTGCCACAAAATAGTAATTTGTGCCTATGAAATATTAATTTGTGATCATGAAATGGTCATTTGAGGCTACTAATGCTAATTTGTGGCCATTAAATATTAATTGGTAATCATGAAATAGTCATTTGAAACCATAAAATACTATTTTGAATCCACAAAATGCTAATTTGTGGCCATTAAATATTAATTTGAGGCCATGAAATATTCATTTCTGGCCATGAAAAACAAAACTGAGGCCACAAAATGCTTATTTAAGTTCACAAAATATTAATTTGTGGCCATGAAATACAAAATTGAAACCACAAAACGTTCATTTAAGATCACAAAATACTAATTTGAGGTGATAATTTATTATTTTAAACATTATCAAACTATAATCATTGGGGTTCTATACTTATCTCTTTCCCAGCATCTGTTCCCATGGTGACATATCCTGGAGCTACCCAAGGATGA
>JBAMYA010045429.1:0-11728 GCA_037176975.1 Arrhamphus sclerolepis
ACACACACATATATATGTGTGCGTGTGTGTGTACATGTGTGCATACATACATACACACATATATATGTATGTATATGGGAATTACTGTTAAAATCAACCAGTAAATTCCCATTGAAAGAAAGTGCTCTCTGGGGTTACATTACTCACTTGTTGCGTAGGGTTGAATGGGGTTGAACCTGCGATCGCATGGGTCCCTTGAAAAATTCCAGATGAAATACCACTACCTAAGAAATAATGTGAAGAGGGGAAAATGGTCAAAGCTTCTGGAAATAATAAAGGAGAATTGAAGAGGTAATTATGAATTATAAACCGGTGGGATATTCAGTGTGTTCCATCTCGTATTGATGACTAGAGCTCAGATATAATGTCAGAGGATCTGATCTCATTTCTAAAGTTGTGCGGAGGAAATGGTGAAACTTTGACTCCGTCCTCGCTGACAGCTCAAAGCTGCAGGAGCTTAGAGTGGGATTTATGACTGACATGACAATACAGGTGGGAAAGTCTGCCGCTGCTGCTCCTCCTGCAGCTCTGGGAATCTTCTAATCTAATCAAGCCAAGGCAGGAATGCTTTCCTCCAAGCAATGGCTCTGTACCTGCATCCTCCTGTCAAAACGTTCTGTGCTCTTTATTTGTCTGATTAATGAAATATCTCCCCTAGCACCCTACAGCAATGAAAAAAACATTTCCAGTTTTTATTCTGATACATTCAGTTTAATAGTTAGTGGGATCTCTCTAACTGGAATAAACAAAAAAAACTGACAAATGAATTTGGACAACAAAGGAGATTATTATTTCAATTATATGCACCTTTTTGTATAGCAGCTCTGCCGACAACCGGTGTGTGAATGTGTGTGAATGGGTGAATGCTTACAGTGTAAAGCGCTTTGGCGCTGTAGAAATACAGTTGTAAAGCGCTATGTAAGTGCAAGCCATTTACCATTTAATACCCATGAAACAGAAACACAAGTGATGGTCTTAAAACAATGTAAGACATCACCAACCTTCAGAGTTCTAACATACTACTATTGTGTAAAAAGCAATCACCCTGTAGACATATTTTTCCAACTGTCATAAAGCTAAAAAGCCAGAATTCTAGCATGAGTGAAATGCTTAAAAGTTGCTCCAGTTCAGGCTATACCTTGTAGGAGATGTAAAGGGCAATCTACTGAAAAGACAGACAGCTTCTGACAGATTCCTGTTTACAGATTCTTATGTTCCATAGATGACTGTTTACATCACACTCTGTGTTTAACCTTAAAATAAATCAAATAGCATTCCTGAGTAATTGCTTCATTTCCACATGGAACCAACAATTTAATGATGGGAATTTTGGCTACATATGATTTACAAGTAATTACTGGCAATGGTGTGATATGATGAGATTTTCAGTGATTGACCTGTTTGTTTTAACTGGTAGCTTTCCAATAAGTTGCCCATTTCTTTTGTATGACATATCTGAAACTGTCCTAATAAGTACGTTTTAAGATTCTGTTCCCGGAATCTATCTTTCATAAGTTCACCAGCCAACCATTTCTTCCTCTCCCGGCTACAGTGCATGACAACAAGGAGATATGACTCAGTGGAAGAAACCTCCCCAAACAACACAACAGTCATCAGAGGGACTACAAGAAGGTCTCTCAAGTAAACACAAAGAAGCTTTCATTTGGTTTCACTTGTACACAAATTGTACAGTAAGTTTTTCAAAAGCTTTCATGGTGTGTGTGTGTGTGTGCACGTCTACGAGGTCATGCTTGTGTATTGTGTGTAGCACAATGGATGACACAGAAAGATTCTTAAATCCTTCAAACATTCGAGTACTGTAGTAATTTATTACCCTTTGAAGTTTGCAGTTAATTATTTATGCCTAAGAATATTTAAACAAATTCACATTGTTTGGGAACATTGTCCCTCAAACCCTAACTACACTAATAAAAACTGTTTGTTGGTTCAACAGTGGTGCTCCAACAAACCACAGTCCCTGATGGCTGTGAGGCTTGTCAAAGGGTCCCATCAAAAGCATGTTTACAGGAATATTTACATTCTCATTCAGTGTCTCACATCTGAATGTTCTCTTTGAGAAAATGAAAAATGGAAAACAAACAACTCTCTTCAAAAAGCATGTAAAACTGTTGATCAGGCTGAAGAAGGACCGACATTCACGTTCAAGTGTCACACTTTTGAAAAGGTGAAATCTCATCCATGCGAAAGAACAAGAATTATCACAAAGCTAAGAATTCATGACAAGCAATTTTGTGAGCAAAGTCCATCTGATGATGGAGTTAAAGTTAAAGAAAAAAACAGTGGAAGATGTAATCTTCTATTTTTTAAGAAGTTAAAAAACATTAATAGCTCCTTAATAACTAAAGCAAACTAAAGACTTGACAAGACTGGTCAACTTGTTGCTGTTATATTGGTGTCATTGATTGACCAATCCAGTTATCTTTGAAGCAGTGATGACACTTTGCCTTTCACGTCACCAAATCTGAGGAAAAATGCATTTTTAAAAAAAGTTATATATCATATAACAATATATTGCGTGTGCAACGTCGGTTTTCAACAACTTAGTGACAAAACATAACTTACTCAGCTGTCCAACTCAAAAACTCCCTGATTTTGTGCTGATTATTGATTTTCTAAGTATAAAGCAATCAATTAATCAAAGTTTTTACATTTAGTATAAACACTGTTGCCCATAAATGTGGAATAAATATTTTTTACTTTGTGATTTATTCTTCATACATAAAGTATATATCTCAAAACTACATCGATCAGTCTCTTTCGTGCTGGACACCCTCATTTGCATAAAACTTTCCTTGCACAGGTGATGAACACGTATCCGTGCTTTCCATAGGAAATTAATAAGGTGCATGAGATGCGAGCAATTCATCGCATACCTGTTTATTAACTACTTTCCATTCTTCATTTATGGTAGCTGTATGAGTATACAGTTGAGATTTTAAATGATTAAATAATAATGAAAAAAGAACTAATAGTGAGACCCAAGTTGTTATAAACCAGAATAACAGTAGTTCATGTGAAGGTCCACAAGTTGCATTACTGTTATCGCAGCCACTGTGTCACTAGTTGATAGTCTAAACTGTTCACATCAAGTCGTGACTTTATCAAAGCTAGTGTGTGATGTGACTGAATTACCATACCAAGAGCTCATAGTCAAACCATTACAGTACAGAACTAAAATAACAGGATCTTAGCAGCGGGAGCTGCAGTGTGTAATATGTGTCTCATCAATACAGTGGAAACGGCTCATGTTGCGTCTGCAATGTTAAACCTGCTCTCTCCTCCATAAAATGCCCCTTAATCTGTCCTCCTGTCACACAGAGGGTCAATTTCATGCTGATTTCAAAGCCATAAAGCCGCACTGATCGAGTCATGCTTTGGGCGCCGGGCAACTGAGGAATGTGTACAACGCAGACATTCACACTCAATCACAAACACACACACTGACGCACAAAGAGCCACACATCCTATAAAACACAATGCATCTTACTCTAAATGACCGTTTATCAGCCAGGCCCCTCTGCTGAAATGTTACAGCCACAATTGTTATTTTTCTTCCTCTACCTGCTTCATTTCTCTTCCTCTCTGTCAACAGATTTCTTACTGTTTCTTCAGAGACGCAGAGACTAGCGCTTGCATGCTGTGTGTTGTAGGTCTTAGTGGAGAGAAAGGGGGCCTGACCCCGAGAAATGAGGAGGGGTGAAGAGACTTTTGACGCCAGGAGCCCAGACCATAGCTAATGGAGAACAGGTGTGGCGGAGAGAAAAGGAGGAGAGGAGAAGAGAGAAGGAGAGAGAAGAGGCTACCACTGGCACAGATGCGCCTATTCAATGAGACCAAATAAGAGATGATGTCCAAAAGGTCCGTGTACCAGTGTTTGTGTGTGTGTGTGTGTGTGTCGTTGTGTATGCTGTATTTCAGACTAACCGTGTGTGTGAGAGTAGCTGTAGAGGCCTTGACTGGGAGGTGTGCTGCTGAAGTTTGAATAGCCCAGTAGTCCTGTCTGTCCTGGGGAGTGACTCAAACCATCTTCCGTTTTAATGTCTATAAAAAAAAATAAATAAAAAAATCAAACAATGAAAAAGAAAAAAGTCTTCAACAGAAGAAGCTAACCAGTGTACATTGACATTTGACCAAGTAGTGTCAACCATCAGAAAGCAAGTAAGTTATAACAATGCTACTGTTTGTATCATAGAGCTGGCAATAATAAACCTAAAGAAGACACTGGTCTTGGTCACTTAAATTATTTTTTTCTATAAAATTCAGACTACTTGCTGTAACACTGATGACAAAACATGACCTGAACTGAAAACACACAACAATCTGTCTTTGTGGAGCCCTGTGTCTGTGTGTATGTCTGTGTGAACTATGGTTCTCTATGGATCTAAACTGAACTACTGGAAACCCGTAGAGAGAAAATGAAAAAGCCCATTACAGAGAATTATTCATCTCATTTGTAAAAACATTAAAGCATACAGAACGTACAGAATGTGCAGAGCTTTAAAGCTGTCCTATTCACTGCTCAAAACAATCCTCATTTGCCACCATTTTTTGTTTTGTTAGTTTTTCTTGGCATATGACGTAATTGTTCACACTGAAAAAGACCCGTACAAATCAGCAGAAAAGGTGATATGATAGCAGATGTATGTCCCACTCCTGTCAGTGAATTAATTCTCCACCTTTGCTTGTTTACTGGAACAATGATGGTAGTAGTAGTAGTCTAATTAACTATACATGAGAATGAGTAAACCAAATATCTCATTCCTCCTTTTCTATTGTAATCTGACTCAGTTGTTTCAAACTATTGCAGTGGACTGCCTCCTAATATTCTTTTTTTTTTTTTTAGGCCTTCTTGTTCACCTTCACATATCGTAACAAAGATTTTCAGCTTTCCAGATAATTTTCCAACTAATGCATAATTATTTGAAACACAAGCCCGTGTTTGTACTCACTGTAAGATGGCATGCTGTAGCCTTGTGTGTGGTGAGAGTACGGTGTGTACGGTCCTGCAGGCTGAAGTGCAGGGCTGTACTGAGTCTGTCCATATGCAGCCATGACGCTGATCTTTTTTTTTTGGGGAGGGGGGGCAGAACAACAAAAAGAAAGCCTTTTGTCACATGTTCATGATCTCTTTATCTGTTACAACATAGCGTCTGTCTTTGGCATGTTAGAACTAAGCATGAGGAAACAGTTAACTGTCAGAAACATCTCATAAAATTAAAGGTGTCACTTCCTCTAAACAAGCAAGCAAAAGCTAGCAAAAAAAAAAAAAAAATCAATGGACAATGACATTACTATAAAACAATATTAGATTTTATCAAATGCTTTTCTGTTGTTTTAAGATATAATTTATATTGCACCAATGAGTTATATATGTAATTTAACTTTAGAGATAGATGTCATAAAAACAAACTCACCTGTAGAAGGTGTGATGACTTTGAAACAGTAGCTCTGTGAAGACGGCAACTGAAATTAAACCGTAAAAGCCGTTATGAATGTAAAAAAGAAATGAAAGGAAAAACCAAAAAGAGAGATAAATGTTATCTCCCCAAGTCATGCAAAATGAGGGAGTACAGTTCTTTGTTCCGCTGACAACACTAAGATTTATTTATCTAAGAAGCTGTGTGAGTTACCCAAGCTACAGGCCTGTCGCAGAGATATAAAAACATGGATAACTTGTTTCAAATTTAAGCAAAACCAAGATAGTTGTTCCCTCACAGATTCACTAACCAACAATTTAATAACTTTGGATCTAATGAGCTTTGATTTACGTTACTGCAAGGAAGCTTGAGGTCTATTGAAGATCTGTTTTACACAGGTGTTCAAATAAAATCAAATATATGTTTCATTTTAAATGTGTATTTATTGGTTGTCACTTTATTTTTTCACCTATGGAACTTGTTTCACTCTGCAAAGCACTCTCATTTTCACTTCTGTTTGAAAGGTGCTTCGTAAAAAGAGCTGAACTTTATTAATATGCATAAGTTTACTTAAGCCCACATAACCTGTTTGATGACTTCTGAGGCAGTAATTTGTTTTTTGTGGTTCAGTTTTCTCACCTGCCCCTACTGAGAGCTGTATCCTCTTTATCCTGTCACACTGTTGTTAGTCAGGTTCCTCTGAAGCCGTCAACTCTCCTGTGAAAACAATAACACATTTGCACTTTGCTGACACATGCTGTCATGCTGTCCTGCCCTGAGTCCAATCCTAGATTCCTCTGAGAACACAGCTCTAACGGGGAAGAGATTAAGATCACTTATGCAATGAGTCTAGTTATCAGGAACTCTTGACTTGTTGACTCGCCTTTGCCATATTCCCTCGACAAAAGGAAAAAAGAAAAAAAAAAAAAAAAAAACAGAAGAAAGCTCTGCCAGATTTAGAGTAACAACAATGTGTAGGCTAGTCATAATTTCCAGTTCATGTTTTTCGGGTGATATGATGAGACAATAGAGCGTTGTGTGGCTGGACAAGACGAGACAGATAATTAATGCTGTACTTTTTTTTTTTTTTTTTTTCTGAGCTACAGTTTCTCTTAAATCTTTCTGTCAGTCAACAACCAGTCCTGTACTGAGCTTATTTACCAGGTTTTCATTCACTAAATCAAGCCACTGGTTTAGAGACAATGAAATAAATCCTTATAGGTGGTGAACCAAGAAAAACATAAAATAAGTATAAAGGAGGGATAACCCCCATTGTTCACTTGTTGACAGGTGGCAACAGGTTACAGCAGGCTCCCATAACCCTGACCAGGATTGAAGCGGGTATAGATAATGGATGGATTAAAGTTTACAAATGTCTAGGATTATTAGTTAGTAAGAAATGACAATTAGAGTTAGGTGTTTTATATAAAGAACCGATCCCTATGAAGTCCATTGAAGATTTACACAACAGGGGGTTTCTAAGGACCTCATAAAAAAGTATACAAAGAGTTTATTAATTTATTAATTATAAGACAGATGGTGTACAAAAGAAAGAGACATGAAGATCAGATCAGATCCGCTCAGAATAAATATTCGGCCAATTTATAAATGTTAATATTTATAAATTTCCTGTTAGTAGAACACTGAAAAAAAAAACAATCAAAAAGAGCATTGCTGCTTCCAGTCTGTTTGCTTAAAATCTATCCCATGTGGATTATAGTGGGGGTAGTATAATCTGAGCAGCTGCTTACCAACAATGACAGAAAAAAGAATTTTGAATAATCTAAGAAGAGTTACTGAGGTGTCAAAGTCTTAATCAAACAGAAATATAGTTGAGGGAGCTGAAGTGAGCAGCTCATGTGAGGAAATCCAGCAACATTCCAGAGTAGAAGGTGTTCAGGGCTAAAATGAGATGTAGATTTGATAAACGCTTACTGAAATTATCCAGTTGTGCTAACTTTTTACCTCTCACAGATATGCAACACTGAATAATTTTCCTAAATAAAAAAATGACTAAATCCATCATGTCTGATATCCATCAATAAAATATAGAACATTCAAAAGTGTTCAAGAACTCTGAAATCCACTTTCAGCTATGTGATAATCCACAACTTTTCCTTCTTATTTCTGTCTGTCTTTTTGTTTCTCTTTCTCTGTGCATTTGCCTCTGGGCCATTCCATTCTGGCAAAGCAGTAGCTAGCTGTCTGACCTCCAACCTTTGCCGAAAACACAACGACAAAGACATTTGGCAGTCAGGAATCATAGGAACAACTGGGTTTTATGGCCATGGAAAGATGAAGCTGAAAAACTGGACTCAGACTAGTTTTTGTCTTCATAAACATCTTTTATGAGAAACACAGAAGAGCACAGAATACATGTGCACGCAACCTTGTAATTTCAATCAATAATAAAATCCAAACTTTATTAGTTTGAGCTTAGTTTGAAATACAAACTTTCGTTCGAAAGGTCTTTCTTTTTTCTTTTAATGTGAGATTTTTCCACCTCAGAAACAGTTCCTGACTTTGCTGTAAGGCCTTGCAGGCATCATAAACCCTGATTTGGCTTCTATAGCAGGCAGACTCCAAAGCTCCAGACTCTGACACTGATCACAGAGAAAAAAATAAGAAAACTGTGATTGTTCTTTGCATTTCCCAACACTTCCCAGGGATCAAAAGCATTTGTGACGGCTGTTCAGTGTCCTCTTGACTTCAGCTGCAACACTTCTGTCCGCGCTCACATGCATGTCCACACGGACACAAAAACCATGACAGCCAAGGCGCTTCCTGGTTCAGGGTGAGGCCTGGGAGGAGGGCGGCCAAGGCCATGGGAACTACAGGACACTGGAGGGAAGATGAGCAGAGCTCAACAGAGATGTGGAGAGCCAAGGTCTGAAACTGAAGCTAAAACAAACCAGCAGGGCCACAGGGGGCCCCAGGGCCACAAGGCCAGATCCACCAGCTTCACCTGGGTCCCAGGGTTCTACTAGAGCACTTCTCATTTCACGGATATCAAATTCCAACCTTTGTACTGCCTATAGTGCTGTAAGTTGAAATGTCAAGCGCATGGGAATACATAACATTTATGCAGATTTACCTTTTGTTTTTTTCAACCACTTAATGAGAAAAACAAACAAAACATGACTGGAACAAAAGTCTAAAAACTATTTTGTATGACGTGTACACTGATAATGTCTGATGCCAAGAAACAGTGATAAAAGAGGAAGCTTTCCTTCAGTTTTTTGGTCAAAACTTTGGTGCTACATCTATAATTATTATACATGTATATGTAATGATGTTACTTTACATCTGTAATTGCAGAATTTGTTGGGATTAGAAGGAATTACGCAAACAAAGAAACATTTTTAATATTTGCTCATATGAAATCCAGTGGTTACCTATTAGTGACAAGGAAGCATAACCAAACACGGCTTCATAATGGAAGTAGTAAATGGATGATGTGGCTCTTCCACTGACTTGGTTACCCAGTTAATACTTACCACAATATCACTTTTTTTGGTTCCTAAACGTAACCTACTAATGACAGTAAAACTGATTATATTTATGTTCAGGATTTGAACCAGGATCTCTGATTTAAGACATTCACCATATCTGTATTTACATCTTTGACACCATCCAATCATGCCACTATGATTTCTCAAGGGTCTTGACCAAGGGTCACCTAGGGAGAAGTAGATCTAAAAGAAAAACTAAAATAAATAAATAACTAAAAAAGTTATAGTCATCCAAAGCCCCTCACTGACTTGCCACTGACATTGTACACAATTTCAGCACATTGCATGGCACAAGTGCAGTGCAAGTGTTCATGTTTAGGTCAGAAATGTCTGTGAGATCAGGTGGGATCCAAACTGGGCACCAGTAAGGTGTAGGGGAGGCTGTGGTAGATGTCTCAGACACTCACTCTGAGCTATAAATGTCAATATGTGAGCAGAATATAATGTGAGAAGAGGAAAGCCTACAGGCTTCTTCTGTAGTAGGAAATACTTAAAACACTAACAAATAACATATATATGGGCTGATGGATTTACATCATTATATAACACAGACAGTGGAGATATAGTTGAAATTACTGGCTCATTCATAAACTCAAGTATTGGGAGTTCCTCTGTTAAAGTCACTAGACATGGGGATAGCACTGAGGATTGAGGAAGATTGACAATCCCAAATTATCCATAAACAGCAAAAATAAAAGACCTAAGTCAACATCTGGTTAACATAAAGATGGACTTTATTTGAAATATATTAAACTATCAAGATAAAAGTCACATGTCGGTGATGTTGCTTTCACTTTGCATGATTTCAAGCTCAAACGGGCTACCTGAGAACCACGAAAATTTTAGCCCTTTAGGTGGAGTTTACCGCTGCATGTGGGGCTTTTAGAAGATGCAAAAGTTTTCAGTTTTCAGAACTACTCAAAACTCCCACTGATTCGGAAGGCACTGATTTAGTGGGGGCTGAGGACAAAATGAGGAAGAATGTTGACATGCTGAACCTCACAAAAAATTCCAGGACGTGGTCCTGTCATTTTGGCTCGGAAAAGATCCTGCGTGACCCTATCTACTTTGTCTGGAAAAACTGCAGGAAACCACTAGGCACAGACTGGGGAAGCCCTGGAAGACTTCTGCCCCCTGGCACATCATAATCTGGGGCAGTTGGGTGGTATTTGCAAATCACGGAGCTCTGACTCAAAAATGAGTAAATAAATCAAAGGCAAATCAGCATGTAATTGGCTCTTGGCTGTCAGCATTCAATCATAAAGTGTAAATAATTTGAATATGCATCAAAGCGGCTTGCCAACACATTGCAATGGGCCATCCACAGATTAAAAGAGTTATGTAACATCCTTAATAGTTGGAGCTCTCTGCAAATCCACAACCAAACCACAGCAAATGAGAGAGAGGGATATAAAGTAAGGTCACTATGAGGCAGGAAAAAACCTGCAAATCAAGGTGGACGTGCTGTCCAACATTCAGCATCGAGATAAACATAGTTGTCTTTTCCTTTTTAATTTGTGTTCTGGTCTGTTTTAAAATAAATGACTTCTGCTGTGCACGTGGCTTTGTGTCACTGTCTGTGACTTGTCACTTTTTTGTTGACAAAACCCTTAATGAAATATGGTTTGGAGACCTGATAAGGTTGCTGGGTGACCTGGTCATCATGAGTTTATGCAGTGTGTGACTGCCTGTCACCAGTCAGTCATGCAGTGCAGTGTAAACACCACTACAACTTCAAGACTTTTGTTTATAAGACAGTAATGGCATTCAATAAGTCAGGTGGACTTATTCAATGCCTTAAATGACACATCTCTTTTGCAATAGCTTCATCCATTTTAAGTACTCCGTCAGATTTCTCACAAAGACAAACATTTTTTTCTGTAAAGTAAATAGACAGGAAGGAGATTTTCCATGTGAGATTGAGTTAGTCTCAGTTGGCCTTTTTACATCAATACATAAGCCAAAAATAATCAACTATATGTTTGCCTGATTTGTTTACAGCGTCAGTATATGAACTCTGTCAGTGTCCACCATGATGGTTTGACCTTTACTGAAACATTGTGGTTCTAAATAAGTGACTTCAAAAGGTGACTTGCTGGTCTGTAATCACGCCATATGGGACCCCACCTGGAGCCCTCAATTTGGACAGTCTGCATAAAGTGCCTGGGGGACTTTTTTCTTTTTCTTTTTTTTTTTGAGGGGGGTGGGTTGAATCACTGTTGCACACACACAAACCTCTCTTCTCAGTTACTGATAAAAGACATAGAACAAGGGGCCACTATCTGGGTCTATATGACACTGACAGGCTTTTTGTGTGGAAAAATGGTGCCATATGCCAGCTGCCCTCATTAACCACTTCTGGCACTCAAGTGATAGTTCTGCAACACAAACTGGATTAAATACAATACAATTTAATTTTCAGTGTTCAGCTTTGTAGTTAAATAGTTAAATAACGTACCAACTTTTTATGATCCTGAAACTCAGGATAAGTCAGATACTGTACACACTCAAATTCAGGACTAAATAATAATTATTTAAAAAAAGTTGGGTCTCCTTTAATGGTATCCTAAAATTTTCAGCATTCTGAAGAAACAAATGAATAAAGGCTGGCCCCCGAATGCAAGCTGGGCAACAGAGGGAGGGGGTGAAGAAAAATGACATGCCAACTCCAAGACTGAGCACCTTGAAACTGCAAAATGATCAATGAAACTTAAATCACAAACTGTCTCATACAGAAGAAAACAAAAAAAAAAAAAAAGAAAAATAAAAAAACCTCTC
>JBAMYA010045430.1:0-11728 GCA_037176975.1 Arrhamphus sclerolepis
ATGTGAGATGTTTACATTATGAGGCAGTAATATGGCTGTGACTTGGAGGACTTTTGACGTGCTCATTTTCTTTTCCATTTCCTCTCTTCTTCAACTTAAGCCCAGCGTTTTGATAGTCAGCTATATTGAGTCTGCAAAGGCGGCGGCCCAGTTTGGCTTCTATCACAAGGCAGAATGGAAACCAGATGACTCCATGATAGCTGTGGCGGTAAGTGCATAACTCTACCGTATCATCATTTATATATACAGTTTGTGTGTGTGTGTGTGTGTTGTATAATGTCTCGTCAGTGCAAAAATTTGAATTAATGCTTGTATATTCTCTGAAAAGGTGGATTATTGCTTTCACCTTCTGCTGTTAAAAAAGAAAGTTATATCATGTAGCAGCATGTGGAAGGATTAACACTGTTTGAGTGTGGAACATCCAAACATGACGTTCGCTCATACATGTATGCAGAGTCCTGTAGTTTAAATGGAAACAGCAGCTTAACAGCCCACTCTCAAAAGGTGTTTCACTCAGCTAAGGGCTGTTTCAGTATGGCCGTGTTGGCTCAGTTTCATCTATTCTCACCTATTATTCTCTTGTTATCCTTTTTTTTTTTTTTTTAAGCCGATGACATTTTGATCTCTAACAGTGTCAACTCTTTATAATACTTTCTTGTTTCATGGATTTATTACACATGAAGTGTTAGTTATTGGACAGACAATGCTGAGGTTAAAATCAATTCACAGCAGATCTTATAAGCATCCCTCTGTTATAGAAACACAGAACGAGTTTTCTTGTAATTGCAATGCTCTAGAGTGCTATGGTAGGACAAATCCTTGAAGTCTTTATTTGTTCTGTTTCAGACACAATGGAGACATTTGTGTTATTAAGAGAAGAAATGAATCGGGTTACCTCATGTCATTTATTTTTTGGGCCACATACAGATAAATATGGGCAGTAGGATGACAATATTGCCTGAATAACGAATTAGGTTTTTGGTGCTGTAAAATAACTATATTTCATGTGAAATTAATAACAAATTTATTGGATTTGGAAAAGCAGGCTTACATAGTGAAGGCATTTAAAAATGGTCAGATTTTCCAAAAAGCAGAAAACGGTCCTTAGTAGATACAGCTGTCAGTTTATGACCAAACTAGCAGATTCGGATAATGTTTACAGGCATTTGTTACAATAGTCACATACCTACTTTATCTGCACACTTTGACCTGCTGATCTTTGTGAGACTGTGATTCAATCTACTCAGAGAAAAGTACTTCCTTTTTAAAGAAGTTGGGTTTACGATGATTTATTAGTCAGCAGTGTTTATGTTTGATATTGGTCCAAGAAAACGTATATCTTCGTTGGAATATAGTAGAATCTTGGAGTACGACTTCAGTCTTTACATGCTAGGCTGGCTTCAGTGAGCTCCATACAAGTAAACATAACAGTGGTCCAGTGTGCTGCTGTCTCAGCATTTTGTGTTAGTCAGACAAAGATCCTGTCTTGTGTATTTTGTAAATGTGTGTAATGTTATGATCTTTTTTTATTTTTTTTTATAAAGACTATGGTTTCATTTACTGCAGTTTGCCTCCATGACAGTATTGAAACCTCATCAAAAAAAAAAAAAATTACATTTAGTCAAACATTAGACTCATTGATATGTGTTGCAAGTGATCAGTTTTTGTATTTTTTCACCCCATTATAATACACAAAGGCTAAGTACCATTATTGACTATGCATTGACATCTATTGGCTTTATTGCATGTTGGAGCTTGAAGCAGAGATTCAGCTAAAAATGAGAGTCAGTTATGTTTATTCATTACATAAACAGTAGCTCTGTTCAGCAGTTTTTGGCACCCTCTTGCAGCAGAGTATCCCTCAGGCTGCAGAAAGCATTGTGCCTGGAGTGATGATGTAATTTGAAAAAAAAAATGTTACAAGTGGCAATTACATAGTCCACTATTAATCTGTATTTTTACTTCCTTCGTATGCAACTTGCATGAAGCAGTACTTTGGCGTGAAATTAAACTGCCTTTTTCTTCTTGTTACCACACCAGGAATTGTGAACTGAAGTGAAATGAACTTAACTAAGTGAAGGAAGTGTCATGTTGAGTAATCTCACGCAAAGCAAGTGCTCCAGTCAGCATATGAGTCATTCAGGTTCTAAAGGTTACAAAGCACAGCTGTTGAGACAAAGAAGTGGACGGCATGAAAACAAAAGTGTCTTAATTGATTAAAATCATTAGCATCTGTTGCTAAAATCTACTGATATGGTCTTGTGCATGTTTGTATCAATGCTAATAAAGGAGGCTGTCATCTTAACACTTTTGTGTTAAACGGAACAAAGACTTTTTCTTTTTCTCAGAAAAGCACATGCTTGAATTTGATGTCAGCAGCAAATTGAAACGGCTGGGTTGTTTATTGTGTTACGCCATCTCTTCTTTTATCAATGCTTCGTAAGCATTCGAGATGAGACCCATTATTAGGCAACACTGTCAAGGGCACAAGATTTGGTTCAGAAGTCAGTATGCCATTGAGTCATGCATGTTTGTCCCAAAACACCACTTCTTGACCGTGAGTTTGTTTTGACACACAAAGGCCTGTTGTGCAAGACAAGATGAAAAAACTTTTTATGCAAAAGATAACTTTGATTATTTACCTGCTAAAAATGTCTTAAAGTGATAAGGCAAAAATGTTATAGCTATGTTCTTTCATAAGACCAGGTATTGCTCTTAAAAAAAAAAAAAAAACCCTCCTTGATTGAGCTCCTCTATTCCTCTTTTATGATACCAGAATATACGTGAAGGAATGCTGTGAATGTGCCTGAGAAAGCAGTAAGTCATGCTCTGGCCCATGCTCTCCTGGTCTTAACACAACAGGGAGCAGGTGCAGACGTTAGAGATGCCAGTGTTCACTCTCTCATTACTAACATCCCCCTTCACTTCCACACTTCAGCAAGTGACAGGGTTGGGATTGAACCACAAACCGTAAGAAACTGCAAGAAATCGCCTTTTTTTTTGCCTATTAATGTTAAAGGACGTGTGATTGACAGCTTTAATCGAGAGGAAGTTAAATTCTCTCATTATGGTTCAGTCTTTGATCATTATCTCTCAGATTCTCTCCATTGGATGAGGCCAAATTTGTGTTTTCCTGTAGGAGGCTGTTCTTGGATCTATGAGGTCATCGTGCTTTGTTTTCTTCTCGCCTCTTGTGTTTTTTTGTTTTTTTTCTTTTTGCCTTTTAAAAAAATCCCTTTCAAGCCAGAAACTTGAAAGCCAATGATTTGTTTTTGAAGTGACAGCTTAGATCAGCTCCTGTCATTAGGGTGTCACATCTTTCGTGGTGGGAACATATAACTAAAAATATCCTTTTCACTGCCTGACCTTTCAAATGTAATAGAATCGGCCACATACTCCTTTATCATTTCATTTTCTGTTTAAAAAAAGTACTTAACTTAAGTCAGCTGATTTAAAGCTGATAATGTCATCAGTAAGGCAACACCAAAATAGGACTTCCTTTTTTCTTTTTTTTCATCATCAATTTTACGTGAAGAAAACAGTTTTTTTTTCCTGTCTTATGTATTAAATCTATAGCATTTATTCTCGGGTAAAACTTTAAACTCCAAAATGTCATAAGCTCTCACCCAGCCTCCATCCACCCCCTTTCCCCATTAGCACTGTTCTTTTATTACATAGTGAGAGCAGACTTGGGCCACAAAACAATAAAGGCTAGCTTTGGTCAGTCAGAAGTCCTCCTGTACCAGCTGTTTCCCAGATGTGTGGCTGCTCACACACCCTGCAGACTTTGAGGCCAATGTAGCCATCCTCCAAACCATAGCTATGACTATCTTTAGCTGAGTGCGTGTCTGTATGTAACTGAGGGTAAAAAAATAAATAACTAAAGTAACTGACAAAATGAAATGGATGGGCTGTTTTTGCCAAAGCAGTCAAGAAATTGTTAGTTTTTGAAACAGGGGAAATGCTTCTCACCATTTAACTTTTCTTTTGTGTGTTTTGGGATCAGTCTGGGGCCAAAATGTTCTCTCTCTGTTTTTAGACTCTCGCACAGGAAAGTGTTTTCACCAGACTTGTTTTCATTCAGCAAGAATTTGCTGCAGATTTCTTCTGCAGAGATGAGGTTCACATTCATGCATTCCAGCAGTTTCTATTTTCTTTCATATTACATGCAATTTAAAATGAAAAAATGCCTGTATTGCATGTAAAAAGTTTGCCTTTTGTTCAGTGAGTCAGCAAATGTTTAGAAATACGAAACCTAAAACTGAAGCTTTTAGGATTCAACTCGACATGACTCAGAAAGGTCAAGATGAACATTTTATGAAGCAATCGCCTTTTGTAAACAAAAGCTACCCTTAGATTCTGATCTCCTTGGCACTCATTCATGATGCAGAAGCAGTAACAGGAGCTGCTTGGAGATGGACGGATGAATGGATGAACGGACTTTATTAATCCCAACCTGGGAAATTTAAATGTTACAGCAGCAACGTTCAGGCACAACATACTAAAAGATAAGAAAAAGAAACATCTGTGCAGGTTATAGAAGTAAACTGAAATGTAACTGGTACAATGTGTAGTGGTTATAGATGTACAGGCTATAAAATGTACACCCTTAATATAAAAACCGAAATATTAAACCAAAAATTCAATGTACAGCCTACCAAGTGTATAAGCAAAATTGCATTAAAAAATAGGACTGAACTATCAAATATTCTTGCTATGAAGAATTACAGGCTGTGTTACATATAGATACCTGACTAAATTAGACTGTTTCTTTGATAGGATGATCTGGTTTGGAGGGATTTAAAAATGTTTATAATTTTTTTCATCAGCATCAGAAGCTGTCCATAATATATCACTGCTCTCCTCTGGGTTGCTATGATTCAGTCTGGAGATATGTATTTTCTTGACCAAGTGATTCGACATTTTTCAGGATTAACAGGAGTCTGTCTTTTCATATCTTGTCAACGATGTTCATGAACAAAACACTGATGGGAATGATGCAAAGATGTCTTTTGATCTGTCATGCTTCAGTTAAGACTCCTGACAGCTGGCATGCACATGTCTCTGCTCTGCCATTTTTTTAATCTGCACTGGTCGCCTGTTTCACAGCTTTATTTTTGCTCCGTTAGGAATTTTTTTTTTTTAATTCATATCCATTCTGGCCACTACTGGTATTTGACCTATTTAATCCCACTGGCAAAAACTGTCATTTCTTTTAACTTCCGGAAGCTCGAGGAGTGTTGTTCTGGCTTTAGGCAGCTAAAGCAGTTTTTAAAATAAAAGAATAGGTCATCTCCTCTAAATTGTATGTGTCATGTAACTAGTGTGAATGGTCACATGACCAGGCCTCTTTAATGGAGGAGATGTTCACCTCAAACTTGCACAAAAGGAAATTAGTAAAATACTGTAACAGATTTAACTGAAATATTTTGTGGATATATATTTTTCAAGGGTCTACTAGTGATACATGCAATTAGAATTAAATGCCTGCATGCACTTTTTATGTAAGCATGGCAGCAATTGTTTGCCTCTAGTACAACACATAGTAATGGTCAAAGGTTTTGGCTGTTTATTCTATTTTCTATATAGCTGAAAAGTATCAGATTTTTGGGGTTTTCTAGACTTAAATGAACCCTAAATTGTGGTGTGTTATATCACAGTCATGTCTACAGTTGGAAAAGATGCATTTGAAACTGACTATGATGTGTGATGATCACGATCTTTTATTTTTCATACTTGTAAATAGGTCAAATCGTACCTTAAACTGTGGGGTTTCTCACTGGCAATTATTGCCAAGTATAAAACCTACACTTTCAGTTACATAATAAACATGAAATGAAAAAAATATTGCATATTATGTGTTAAGAAGGTCTGAGGTTTGAAATGCATGCACTTATTTTGCACGGAAGAATTTGGTATTAAACGGGTGAATATCTTTGCTCTGTGTGAAGGGTAATGGTTCGTAATGAACAGGTAATGCACATATGCTGTGGTGTCCTTGGGGCCTGTATAGACACGCAGAAGAAAGGCTTCAGTGTGGTGTCACACAATATTTGCGAAATTACTAACTTTTACTTTTTGTTTTTTCTTTTTTAACCACAAAAGCTTTCTTTTCCATTTTACTTGGAAGTCTGCATTCAATTCTACTAGGTTTTTTTTAAATTTCTTGTTCTGTTTTTATTTTTATTGCATTTATTTTGTTGCCAACTCTGCAACAGAAGAACTCACACACTGTTTCATTTAAATGCAGCATTGTCTACAAAAGCACATAACAGGAATTGCTACATGTAAAGAAATCAAGCACCGTCTATTGTATAAGTACTATACTTAAAATATAATTGACTGTGTGCTTGTCACATACACACACAGTATATGTTCAGTATTCATGTGCCAACATTCTTCTTGTCAGAAGAAAAGTGCTTAATTTATCTTTATGCACTTAAATAGTCAGACTATTCTTTGCTCAGAGGGGAGATTTTAGACGTATGTATTGCAACTATATTATTGCTTGTGAGTTTTTTATTTATTTATTTATTTTTTTATTAAATGCATTTAATATGGGTTCATCCTGTTTTGCAGACTCGTGGTGGAGTCTGAGAGTGTTCCTGTCTGTCCCAGGTGCTGCAGCTCATTGTTGCAGCTCCCATTAATGCTAGGACACAAACAAAAAACCTTTTCAACTTTCTCTATGCTGGGTCTCTCATTGCCCTCGAATCTCAATGCCTGCTTCTTTATGGAGCTTGAGTTGACAATGACTGGCATCCTTCCTCTTCCTGTACCATTACCTCTGCATGTGTGAACATATTAAAGCAGTTCTCACATTAGAACAATAAAGATGTTCAGGAAAATGCCCTGATAATTTGGTCTGGACTTTTATCTGCAGTGGCTATTCCCATCTGTAGTTAATAGGAAGAGGTTTTCTACTGCAGATATGTTTTCACAGTGTGAAATAGAAGGTAGGAGGTTCACGATACTGTCCAAATGCTCAGGAAGCTACTGTAGCAGAATTAACTCTGACCCGTGGCCAGTCAGTTGTTCTGACTCAGCCACTGAGTTTAAAGCTGCACTGTAACCATTCTGATCCAAAAATGGTCATTAGATTGCATCTCAGAGGTGGCCTTCTTCCTCTATTTACCATTCTTTTCATCCACACTTTTCCCTTTGATGCTTTGAAATAAACCTCATCATCATCCCGTGAACAGTATGTATGTGTGAATGCTTTCATGTATTCGCGAGATCAAACTACAGATGAGAGGCAGGAGGTGTTGAGAATGGGAGACGCTATTGAAATTAGTCCCGAGTTGCCAAATAGATTTCCTGCCCCTTCCTCTCTGATCTTTGATGTTTCATTGACATTCCATGCTTCCTGTAGTTGGTGTGCTTTGGGAGTGCAGTAGTCTCAGCCGGGAAGGGAGTCTTTCTAAATCTGTGAAAGTGGGGTTCCATGAAGCACTTGGACTGTATGTAAAGAAGGACGAATGAAAGACTGATGAAGTCATTATGTCTTAGCTGCTGCCAGTGACAGTATAAGTTTGTCTTCCCTTTCGTGTTAAAGGGAACTTATTGTGAGAAAATTTACTAGAAAGCTATATATCTTAAGTTATTACCAGCTGAAGACTCTGAGAAGCTGCTGTACTGTATCTCTGGGGTATTTTTGACCAAAGCATTTCACTAACATTGTCTCAGCAACAGCCAAGCATGCAGTCTGCTTGCCATGATCTGTCAGCTGCTTTCAGAGACCCATGGGCTAACCAAGCTAGGCAGGACTCCTCCTTCATTTTGATGGCCTCCTTCACCTGGAGTGTCTATGACTGAGTTAAGTACTTATTCTTTATTTAAAAGTACACAAACTATTGCAAAAGGAGCTGTGTAGCATTTTCATGAGGATCTGAAAGTGTTCTAGAAGAGCCGTCTGTCTCATCACTGCATTATCCTGCAAAAGACATGAGTTTTCTTCAGCTTGCTGTGTAGGTCTGACATGCTTAGCTGAGAGGATATTTTGGATATTTGTCCACATGCGTGCATGCTTCTGTATATGTGTGGGCAGTGAAAACTATTTCTGAATCTTGAAATGGTCTGTGCCGACTTAAAGCAATCACACCAACATTCCTCAGTAAGTGTTCAAATGACTGGTGTCTGCAACCCAAGACACATGCAGATCTGAATCTGAGACTAAATAAGTTATCTTTGTTGAGAATAAAGACTTCTGTTGACGTGCTTTCACAGAACAGCGGTGCTTAAATATTTTTACTTTTAGCTTAATTTAAAGATTTTCTTTCCAGATTTCACTTATCTCATTATAATTGGTAGATTTTAAAGGAAATATTGGCCTTTTTTCCAAACTAGTGACCCTCAACTTAACAAAACATCAAAACAAAGAAAGAAAAATAAAAATCTTTGCAGACTGAAATAAATTTGATTGTGTTTACCTTTGAGGACTTAAGCTGACAGTTATTTAAGAATAACAAATCTGTTCTTGTATAAAACTATAACATGTATCTTACATTTAGCTAAAAGTTCAGTTACTAAGATTGAAGATAATATATTAAACAAAATCAATTTTTCTGTGCTCGAGAGCAAATATTTTAATACATCAAATGGTACCAAATTTACAGAAATAATGCTTTCGTTTTTGGGGGAGCTGCTGAGCCTCATTTACATCAAAAGCTTCAAATAGAGGCAAACCCACTGGATAAGAGGGGGGCGGATTGAGCCCCCCCACCCCCTTTATCTGGTGGTTAAGAGTCGATATGTTATTTAATTAGGAAAAAGTTGCTTTTGTAGATTTTCCTTATTTTAACACAAGCATGTCAAATATTTTTCATCAATACCTCAAGAAGTTGTCATTTGAAAAAGGCTTCTAAAGCAACATAACGTGATTATTATTCCAATCAGCCGTGGCATCGTGACCACCTGCCTGTTCTTGAGCACGTCTTCCTTGGTCCTCCCTCTGTTCTTTGAACTCTCCCTGACGACTTTTTGTGTCATCATCCATGCAAATTCCTGAGGACAGACTTCCCCTCTTAGTGTCAGTGATGATTTTAAATGAATTGGTTTGCTGTTTGACTACATATGAATTAACTGATGCTGATGGTAAAATAGTTGACTGCAGCTTAATTGAGATGCAGCACCAGAAACATGTGTTGTCAAACCTTGTGTGTATATTGTTATCTTTAATCAACAGGTTATCTTTAATTTGAGGTGTGGAGGGGAAGCTGTGAAGTAAACCAAACACATTTGCAGGAAAGTGGTGATTTTTAGCACGAGTATGGGCTTTCTGTTGGCTGGGAATTTTGACAGGGTTGTATCATAAAGATCCATGAGTGAACAGAGGGACAAATCAGAGAGCAGACGTTTTAGAGGCGTGCAAAAGGAAACCGAGTGAAGGAGGGGAGCTCAGACTAGAGAGCAGAGAATTTGTACAAGCAGCAGTGAATCGGAGCAGGAACAGGTTTCAGGTAAAGCAGAGCAAATTTACACACAAGAAGAGGCTTTGAGTGTGAAGGCTTTGTGGTATAGTAGAACAATATTGGAGCATGAGAATACAGAATTCTGCTCATGAATCAAAAAGGTACATTCTTGTTTAAAGATAGTAATATACCCCTTTGCCTGAGTGCTCATTCTTATTCATTTGTGTGTGTGTGTGTGGGGGGGGATTTAATAACAACTGGAATGTTGACTGTTGACTGAATGAGGAAACAATGATTAAAACATATCGCTGATCCAGCATTGCCATTTTGGAGCTGTTGGAGGAACTCAGAATGGATTTAGGGGCCAGCCATGAGAAGGAGTTACACAATACCTGCAATGACAAAACTCCTTTGTAGTTTACACTTTTTTTTTTATTTTTTATTAATATCTGTGTCATTCCAGCGTACAGTCGCTGTTACAGCTGGGATCTCCCAATCCCATTTTTCAGATGTGCTGTCCGAGGTCCCTAACGTCATGTGGTGTCGTATGGCCAGGGTTATTAGGTTTCCACACACTTGGCACAGGGATCTAACGGGTGCTTGAAATCCTTGAAAATGCTTGGGTTTTCATGTTGCGTTTTCAAGTTTTGAAAAATGCTTGAATTTTGGGTAAAGTGCTTGGAACCGTCAAATTTTCTGGTTCTTTTTCCTACAGACAGCATTTTGTGACCTCGAACAATGGGGGCTGTAGATTAATTGGACACTGGATTTTACCTTTAATGGTACTGAAAAAAGGGGAAAATTGGTCTTGAAAGTCCTTAAAAAGTGCTTGAATTTGGCCATGAAAAAGGTGTTAAGAACCCTGTTGGCAGTCGTTGAATGACACCAAACAAGGCTTTTCTTTTTTGTCTTTCTTTTTTTTTTTTTTTTTTTGCAATCGCTGCGTTTTTCAGATTGATAGGAACTTGAATGCACAGCGCATTTGTGATGCCAAAGGTATCATTACCAATGTTGTGGCAAAATATCCCAGGTCAGTGCATGATTCTTTTATTCTGAAAAACTGTTTTCTGTTTTCCAAGTCGCAAGATTGGAGGTGGCTGGCTTGAGATGGGTCAGTTTGAAATCCTTCGTGAAATAATCGATGACATTAGAAGCAAGAGCATGTTGTCATTCATTCATGTTTTTTGAGAAAAATAAAAACATGTGAGAACCACATCCCAGAGAAATAAAATACAACGAAGCCTGTACAAGGAATATTAAGGAGTGCACCGTTGGAATCCTGAAGAGCAGGTTCTGTTTGAATCGTACTGGTGGAGAACTGATGTACAGGCCAGAAAGAAAACACGCAAAACCCTCATTTAAATATCTTCTCCTACATGTTTGCACCTGTCACTATTTGTGTAATCACACTTAGTAAATGTCGCACAAACCGTGGTTCCACCTCTCGTGCAAAATTCTGGATTTTGCGTGCAAATTACACACAATTTGGGATGTTGATAAATCTGGCCCTATGTGTAGTACCAAAAAGTGAATAAGACGCTCTGCAACCTCACTGTAGAATGAATGACAGGCTGAAGTCAGTCGGATGGTGAATTATCCAAGTGATCGTGTCTCAGTTTTTCAGTTGCATCAACGTTGTCTCTTAATACATGATGCACTCACTAAATCCAATAAAGGGATTTCAAAGGGGAATCAGAAGTATTTGCAGTTATATTTTGTGAAATGTGAAGCTTTCCTAGCATTAAATGTGGCTATTTCTTGTGTTCGAGAAGAACTTTGTAAATGTCACAATTGTGCGTGATTCTTAATTATTCATAATGCCTGTCAACAAAATTACAACTTTTTTTCTTTTGTAATTTAGGCCTTTTAATCTGCTTTTAAGCTGAAAGCTAATACTTTTTGTCTCGAGAATGAGCAAAAGTAAGAGATCTCTGTTATTGACAAGTAGCAATCGTTTTATTTTTTGCTTTTTCCCCCTATTTCATGACGTTATATTTCATGCATGTTGTTAAAGTGTTGTTTAGCAGTTCGCCCTTTCAATTCAGTATTACTTTGTGAAGCTCCAGGGCTGATGATGGGTTTAGCAGCCCTCAGTTTGGCTCCCTGTCCTTTCTCCTTTTTAAAACTAGCTGCCAGTAACCACAACACCACACCACAGAAGTGAAGCGCTGCTGCAGTACACCATCACAAACTGAAAAAGAACACTGGCATATGGTGAAGCACAAGTGAATGAAACCTAAATGGTAAAATCATGGTTTTATTGTTGAACTTAATTTGATTTTCTGCATTGGCCTGAACCCTCTCAGTCAGA
The DNA here is from genome assembly GCA_037176975.1 of Arrhamphus sclerolepis. Classification (NCBI taxonomy): domain Eukaryota; kingdom Metazoa; phylum Chordata; class Actinopteri; order Beloniformes; family Hemiramphidae; genus Arrhamphus; species Arrhamphus sclerolepis. The sequence continues at coordinate 11,722 of JBAMYA010045430.1, forward strand.
TCATCAA
>JBAMYA010045431.1:0-11725 GCA_037176975.1 Arrhamphus sclerolepis
ATTCCAAGTGTATTTCTCCCATTGTCTTGTTTGTGTGCCTGTTGTGTTTGTTTTTGTTTTTCAGATTTGCAGCAGATGCCCTTATCCCTCTCCCTCACTCCCCGACCCCCATTCATATCCCCCTCACTTTCTTTATTAAATTAAAAAAAAAAAAAAAAAGCTTCATACAATGATGAGAAAATTGTGACTCTTGTAAAATTGTGCGTTTGTAACTTAAAATTGCATCTTTCAGTTGTAAAATGTAAATTTCAAAATTTACATTTTTGATTTAGGCTATTGCAACTTTTTTGTCTTAAGAAATTGTGAATTTAAAAATATCACAAATTTTATATTGTTTTAAATCTTTTTGACATTAAATGTTGATTCTTTGTCACAGGAATTTCAACTTTTACAAAACTGCCTTTTAGTCATGAAATCACAACTTTGCGTAGTTTTGTTAAAATATAGAATTTTTTTTTTGGAAAATCGTGACTAGGCCTGGACAGTTAATCAGAAATTAATTGAAACCGACATTCAGAACCAATAATAAATTTAATCTTGCTCTGTCATTTATTTGAATTATGTATTATTCATTGAAATATTCAGTAAATTGCCATATATGGTTCAACTGTGCATGCTTCCTCCTTTTATGAGAAAATTATTCCAGCTTTAATAGTCGATTATATTTGCTGCAAAAACCTTGTCAGTGGTCTATGACACCAAAAATAAAAACTAAACTAAAAGTTCCTTAATCCTAATGAAGGTAACTTGTTCAATTAATTGCAATATTGATTTTAGGTTATTTGTCAGGACTTAATCATGACATAGGATTACTACTTTTGTCCTAAAATTGCAAATGTTACAATTGTAACTTTACATCCCTCATGGTTTCTGGAGGAAAATAATTATCAGACAACTGATAAAACATTTTTCCTGCCAGTGGCTTTAATTCTATTTTGTGCTTTAACTACTGTATTTGTAGTAAGCGGTAGTTTTTATTCAAAGGAATCGGCAGACATGCGGTTGAAACCATAAATTTACATACACTTTATAACTTTTTTCTCACTGTCCAATTTGGTTTTCCTGTTTTAGCTCAGTTAGGATTGTATACATATACATATATGCACATACTTACACACACATGCACATAACTACATACACATATATAAAGCTAAATTTATTAGTATAACACATTTCAGCAGCATGGCAATTCAAAGTGCTTTGCATCCTAAGAGAATAAAACAAAGACAGTAAATGCACAGAAAATAGAAAAAAGATATAATAAAAGTAAGTATAGTGTTAAAATACAGCACTTAAATTACAATGGCTTAAAGTTAAAAACAAATATTGTTTAGAAATAAGAATCAATTAAACATGTATGTATGTATGTATACATACACACATGCACATACATAGATAGTAGTTTTATAAAGCAGTAACAACAAAAAAACAGAAATCTGGTCCATAAAGTGACACAGTTATTGTATTTTTAGAATTTTTATGTCCTGGGAGAAACTTCAGCTACTTTAGAATCCCTGAAAAACCCCTGCCTCTGGCTGCTCTGACGTCACGTCCGGGCTGGTGTTGGCGGGCAGACCGCTGGTGTGTGTTATCTCCGGTTGAGGCTTTTGTGTGATTCATCCAGAAGACAGAGACGCCGCTCGGCTCCCCGTTAACCCTCTCCGGTTCTCCTCCGCGGCTGCTCGGTGCTCCTCTCGGACCGTGAAGTCTCCGCCGTCTATCGGGCCTGCTCTCTCGCGCTCCCACCCTTTCTCCGTAAAGGTAAGTCAGGCTGCTGCTAGCTGGTTCGGCCATGTTGTCCTCTGGATGCAGGGGGGGCGGGGGTGAGCCCGGTTCTGCTGCGGGTTCTGGTGCTGGTCTGCACGCCTGCTTTGCAACAGCGCCATCAAATAAAGCAAATAAAGTAATTTATTGGAGCATTTGTGAGGAATCCAAGCTAGTATCGGGAGCTAGTGTTGGAGGTTCAGCGGGCGTGTTGTATGATGGGAAACCGAAGCGCTCCACGCTATTTCTGACTTTTAATGGACAAAATGACTCTTTGATTTATTTCATTCAGCGTGCACGAAACTGTTTTTTAATCGGACCTGGTCTGTCCACGTGCTCGCTTATCGTGTGCATTCAGTAAATCACGCTAGCGGTGATAAAACATGGAGGGGTTTTCTGGAAACATCCACATGTTTCCGACTCGCACGCGCGTCCATGTCGCTTTGTCCGTGGCCGTGCGTGGGTCCATTCTATTGCACAATTATTTTAGTAGAGGAGGTGAAATGTGGGATCTCACCAGCACCACATTCATGGACCGTTCCAGGTGAAGTTCTGCTGGTCTCAACCTGCAGCTGATTCATGGATCTGTCCAGGTGAAGTTCTGCTGGTCTCAACCTGCAGCTCATTCATGGATCTGTCCAGGTGAAGTTCTGCTGGTCTCAACCTGTAGCTCATTCATGGATCTGTCCAGGTGAAGTTCTGCTGGTCTCAACGTGCAGCTCATTCATGGACCGGTCCAGGTGAAGTTCTGCTGGTCTCAGTGTTAAAGTTGTTCATCTTGTTCATCAATGTTCATCTTTTATTTCAAGTCATAAGCAAGAAATGTAACTTTACCATGAAACAAACAAACTTTGTCAAGTATTTTTGTTGTAATGTATATCAAAACATTGAAAGGTGTTTAAAAGTCATATCATTGTCATTGAAACATTATATATATTATTATTGAATTATTGTCCAGCCCTAACTAGGTGTCTGTGTGATCTGTGACATAACTTGATGTACGCTGGACTGCAGTTGGAAATGCAACATTTTAATGAATTTATAACCTTATAAATCTGCTGCTGTCATGAATGAATCAACATTCATTCAGCTGTTTCATCATTGGTGATGCAGAATCTGATCTCGTCTTCTGTTTGGAGACTCGGGAGTTCTCTGTATGTTCAGAGGGACTACGGATAAACGTGTCTGTCTCTGACGGTGGTGTACATGTTAAGGCTGGTTTATGCTTCTCAAACTCCATCCCTTCAGAGGTTCACAGAGCCCTCTCCGATGTTGTACAGCAGCTCTGACAGTGACGGGCAGATAGAGCACGCCTGTGATTGGTCAGCTTCTCTTTTTTTATATCTGTTTATTTCTTTTTAGACAAACCAGAAATTCCCCTGTTTTAACTTACAAGTTTGCATGAAAATTACTGAGATTCAAAATTTATAAAGTTTAAAAGTAAACACATAGCAGATTCTTTCATATAAACCTGTAAATTCACTATTTGTTGCAGTGTTCAGTTATTTTCCCCTTTCAAGTCCTGTTTTGACATGCTGCATTTCTATTTAGAGCTGCATTTTACTCATTTCCTTCCCCCATTTCATAAAATTATGCAAAGGACCGTGATATTTATAGTCCAGCATTTGATTCCCTGCTTAAAAGTCTACACCTGCACTTGAATTATAGGGAAGATGAAAAATAAAGCCGTGTTGTAAAATAAATTTGTGAAACAGACATGTAAAGAGGAAGAGATGAGGCCTGCCACAGATAAACGTTATATTCCTTACCTGGTCTGCGTGACTGAGGTTGATGATGAAGGAAAGATCTATGGAGTTAGAACAGTCTCAACATGCACAAATGCACAGCACGATGCGCAAATGCACAGGACAAGATTCACACATGTATTTCTGATGCACACACAAATATAGCTCAATTTACAAACGGCTTCTGGTCTGTGGAATTTTGAGACTCCCCTGCCATGGCTCCAACTCACAATTGCATTTGTTCTATCAGGAATGATCTGCAACCAATCAGATATCTTCCTTGTTTCAGCCAATCAAAGAACGCATCCCGCGTGGGAACCGATTTACTCGCGATCCAATCATATTAAACCATTCAAACAGTGCTATCTTCAATCAAAAAGGTAATATTTTCAATCAAAGAAAAAAACCGTTCAAATGCAAAATTTAAAAAAATACATATATATATATATATATATTGAGAGAGATAGATTCTTTTCGATTGAGGTGAAAAAAGTTTTTTTGTTGTTGTTGTTGCGGTGGGTGGATGCTTTCCGATTGGTCAGACATGTTTGAGAACCACGTCTTTCTGACAAGCAAGTCATGGTCAGCAAGCTGAGGAGTAGTGATGGAGCAGAGGAGCTCCATGAAACCTACATCACTGACATCATTGCGTCCATGTACACACTTCTTCGCCGGCAATCACTCCAGGTTGGGGGTCCGCCGGGTCGATAACCTGGTTAAACCCCAGTTCCGAGTGGACACCTGGGGAGGCCGCCCAAGACAACGGCAGCATCGCCAGAGAGCACCGTTGCCGGGATCCACGGACGCCCGCGCCCGCTGCTGCATGGTTGGAACAAAAACCTGCAGCCACACCAGCCCCTTCACGGATCAATTTGAGGCCCCTGATGTACACACGTCTTAGGATCATGACTTGTGTGGGGCAGAAATAACCAAACTAAGCACAACGAGGGCGTCCGCAGAGGCAGCATCGGTGCTTTCTGGCGATGCTGCCGCTGACTTGGGCGGCCTTCCCAGGTGTCCACCCAGGATGGGGTTTAACCAGGTATCGACCTGGCGGACCCCCAACCTGGAGTGATCGCCAGTGAAGAAGTGTGTACATGGACGCAATGATGTAGTAGTGATGTAGGTTTCATGGAGCTCCTCTGCTCCATCACTTCTCCTCAGCTACACAGACCAGAAGCCTTTTGTACATCGAGTTATATTTGTGCGTGCATCAAAAATAGGTGTGTGAATCTTGTCCTGTGCATGTGTGAATCTTGTCCTGTGCATTTACGAATCTTGTCCTGTGCATTTGCGTATCGTGCTGTGCATTTGTGCCTGAGACTGTTCTAACTGCATAAAGATCAGCTTTACAATTAAAGCTGATGGTTTAAATTGAACAAGTCACGATCGTTTGGGGCTGGTTTCAACTTTTGACAGGCAGAAATAATTAACCCATGTGGTTGTTAGGTTTGGGTATCATTAAGATCTTGTTGGTTCACGTTTCAGCTCTGCCTATCAATTCCGGTTCTTATCGATTCCACAAAACATGAAGGAACAAGGGCAATTTTTTTTTTTTGTTTGTTTTTGGGTTGTTGTTTTTTTGTTTTTTTTTAAAAAAAAAACATAAATCCATTATTTTTATGTGTTGAACATCATAGTAGTTAAGTGCATGTTCAACACGTCTCTGAGAACAACCTCCCAGACAACACACTGGAGTTGTCGGACCAGTTTTTGGGGTAACTGGGGGTAGCCTATGAGGATAGCATAGCCAGTCTTGACCAGTTTAATCATTATCTCTCAATGAAGGGGCAAAAAATAAAAAAAAGGACAGACATTTGCAAACTTTTAAGGCCAGCTCAAAAGTCAGTAAAGTAAGAATAACCACTAAAATAGAAAAAGCAACTTGGCAAGTAACTTGCACCTGAGCATTTTTAAGTAACATCCCACAACTTAAAAATAGCCTAAATATAGTTAAAAGTGTAGGCTACTGTTAAAAGTTCAGTATTAATAAATTGGTCAATTATGAGCTAACACACCCACAACTCAACAGGTGTAGTCTCTTCACTATAAAGTTTCTGTGTGCTTACAGAATTGATGCATGTGACTCCTAGTCAAGTGCATAAAACTGCACTGGAGAAAAGAAAACATTGTTCCGTTTAAATGGTGTGGACCTGCTGCTTGTTTGTTTGTTTGTGTTGACGGTATGGACGTTCTGAGTGCATCTGGAGCCGATAAGCAGAACTGAAATATGGAAAGAAAAAAAAAAAGACACCTTTGGTACTCACGACCAACATGTTCTTGTCAGTTCCTACTTGAAATCAACATTTGGTTTCCATTCCTGCTGGTTGTGGGTGCATCAGTGCAGGGCAGTGACTGGTCGATAAGTCTTGATGTAGTGAATGTGGAACTGAAGACAATCTTGGTACTTGGATTTGTAGCTTTGATGTTATTGTTTGCTCAGCAACACAGCAGACGGTTGCACCCCTTCACATACTGAACGGTGATGAAGGTGGAGTGCAGCACTTAACCTCTTGGGGCCCACCACCGTTTTGCAGCAAAAGCGCCTAAAATGACATACCCAAATTAAAATGACTGTAACTTCTGAACCACTTGGACTACATGGATGAATGAAGTCTTCCCAGAAAGAAAACTCTCTGTAGTTTCTTGTGAAACTGTCAGAAACACTCTAGGTGATTCAGAGACAGAGTAATGTAACTTTGAAGTAAAAAAAAAGCACAATTTTTGTCCGTCTGAAATAAAACATGATTTTGACAATGAATAACTGTTTGTGCTTTCATCTTAGGATGGTACAGCCAGTATGGGGCTGTAGGCACACTAAAACTTAACATAGATTTCAAGTTTGAAGAAGATAGCACAAAGTATGACTATTCTACAGTGTTGTTTCCATGAGAAGATCCAGGCGGACACCAAAAAGGACATTTGGAGACTCCAAATGGCACAAAGTAACCAAATGACATTCTGAGGCAATAAAGGTCATTTTTTCTTCACATTTTGATATTTGTCATCAGTTTGAGCTAAAATATTCACAAATTTGCCAATTTAAAATTTTCAGCAACTTTTTGGTATTAGCATAAACCACATGCTAACGTGCATAACTGTAATAACCACCAATTCACAATATACTTTTGACTCCACATGGAGCATTTTTATTTTGCACACTAGAACACTAAAACCACACTGTAACAAACCAAACTAAATCTTGACAATTGTATAAACAAAAGTGCAGAAAATAAATAAAATAACAACATATAATAACAAAATATGAGAAAAAAAAAAGGCTTCAGACTAAATGGTCTGAAGTGGAAGTAAGTCACTTCTGATCTGAGCTACTGTATAACAAGCAGCAGACATGTCCATGTATTGTTTCTTTTTGTTCTTACAATGTATCATGCCACTGACTGTAACAATTCCGCTTTGGAATTAGGCATAGGGGTACCATGCACTTTCTGCAACTCCCTGGTGTTCTATTCTTGCAAACTGCACACCTCCTCCGACCCTTTGTTGAATCCTCATAAGGAAAAATGGGTCCACATGTCTCTGATGGTGGCTGGGGAGTGGAAGATGGTGGCTGGGGAGTGGAAGATGGTGTCTGAGGTGCCATCTCATTGACGAGGAGCTCCCTGAACCTCTTTTGTGTCACTGGAGTCTCTGCATGACTGGCAGCAAGCTGTTTATATATGATGTAGCTGTTGACCACAGCGATGTCCACCATGTGATAAAAGACCTTCTTATACCACTTCATGGTCTTGTGTAGCACGCTGTAGTATCCGATGAGAGCATCCGACAGGTCCACTCCACCCATGAAGGCATTGTAATCCTTGACTGCATCAGGTATGGGAACAGCAGTCCTTCGAATGACTCCATCCTGATCCCTGATCCTTCTGTTAGTACTGAATCCACTGAAGGCCTGGTGGAAGTTGGATGCTACCGTCACCTGTTTGGTATCCATCCACTGGACGAACAGCAGCCCGTTGATTCTCAGCCATCGTAACTCTCCCCGCTTGGCCTTCTTCAATAACTTGTTTGTTTTGATATCAGGAAAACCTCTACGGCTCTCCCGCATTGTTCCACAAGCCATGATCTGTTTTTGGAGGAGGTCATGAAGGAGCTTGGGGCTGGTGTAAAAGTTGTCCATGTAGACCTGATACCCAGTCCCCAACACTGAGAGATCCAGCAGGCGCATGACAGCAGAGTGGCCCAGACCATCCGTCAACTGCTGAGATGTTTTTCCCTCATAGATGAAATAGTTCCATGTGTATCCATGGGCATCTGCAAGGACAAACAGCTTTATCCCCCACTTTGTTGGCTTGAGGGGTAAATACTGTTTGAACCCAAGTCTTGCTTTGGTGGCCACCATTCTTTCATCTATGGAAAGCTGCTGGTCAGGATGGTACAAGGCTTTGCAGGCTGTCAAGATGTCATCATAGAGGGGCTTCAGCTTGAACAGACGGTCATGTTGTGGAGTCCCTTTCTTCTGCTCATTTTCCTCATCTTCATCGGGATCACTGAGGTGGAGACACCAGAAAATGGAGAAGAACCGATTCCGGCTCATTACGGTGCCTGGAAAGTGGAAGTTGTAAGGCTCCTTTTTCCTCCAGTAATCCTTTCTTGAATGGCACTTTACCAATCCACAGAAAATGATCACTGCCATGAAGATGTAGAATTCTTCTTTGCTGACAGGACTCCACAAAAACTTCCTCCCTGCTTCCTTCAGCTTATGTGCCATCTTATTTGTGTTGGTGATGAGGGTGTGAACAACTGAGCTACTGAAAAACTGTTTGAATAGTGTAAATGGGGTCCAAGTTGAGCTCGTTGCTATTGTGGGGCCAATGGGTCGACGAGGGAGAAAGCTGGGTTGGGCTGGCTGAGAGTCGTTGTCACTCATCTCAAGCCACTTCACACACTCGCCCTCCTCTTCTACAGGTGTCCTCTTTGTACGGGGGATGCGTGCAGGTAATCCTCCTCTTCTTTTGTGTGTGAGTGCTGGGGGTGCAGATTTTCTCCTCCTCTTTGATGGCTGTGGTGGAGGAGGGTCTGATGATGATGGCCCTGGCAAACTGGATTCCGCTGGTGTGCCCTCCAACCCTGGACTGTAAGAAAATGTTTAGAATTAGTTATCATGAGTAAAGTAATATTTCAACTCACTTATTTGTAGTTCCATACAAATATGGTTTCTCAATGGGACAGTCAGTATAGTATATATGACACTATGACATCAAGCAAAACAATTGTAATAAAAGATGAAACACACACCGTGACTCCCTTTTCTCCGTGGACTGGAATACAGGTGGAGAGAATTTAGGAGGCACCCATTCATCATCGTCATCGTCACCTTCGTCATCAAGACTGAGAAAGAGAACGAAGCACATTAGAAAATAGTCTACATATAAAGTTGTTACAGCCAGTAAAACGTGTTCTTTTTCATAAACAAACACCAAAGGACAAGTGATAACTAGCCTTCTACAATAATGATAATGGCCTAATAATAACAATAGTTATGATAATAAACAGGCTGAGACGTAGTCTCTACTGTAAATAGTGAATAAAGCAACTATGTCTACGTGATCAAAACTTGTCCTAAATTGAGACATATACAATGGAAGAAAACGTAGGAAATACACACACACGCACACATACATATATAAAAGTGAAATCCAACTTGAACTTACTTATCGACTGCCGGATCAATCCCCCGCAGAAAAAGGTCCTCTTCATCCGTTGCATATTCAACATCAGTGTCTGAAGAGTCCTCAAAAATCATCTTCAGAGCCTCCTGGGCATCAAAATGTTTTGTCTTCGACACACTCTTAGGCATTTTGCCACAAAGATCGTCGAAAGCTCCGTGACTGTCGGTTGTTATTGTTGAGCGGCTCTTATACGCACGGCGAGGGGCGGGGCGCAGCAGGAGCGCAGCGTTTACGCAGTGTTTAAGCAGGGCAATAAACTAGGAAATAAAAGTCGGACAACTGAGGTTTTTACCTTTATGGAAACCGGAAAGTCTGCCCTTTCTGCCGGTCATAGAGTTGCGTCACATCCGGGAACTTTTCCCGACGAAAATCGTTAAGATATAAATTTTCGCCACTTCCCTGGTTTTACACTACATGTTTTTGATGTCTTGCGCAAAATATATAAGAAATAAATAATTTTTTTTAACATGACTGCAAAGAGGCGGGTCTAAGGAATCGAACGAGACCAAATATGGCGTGATTTGTTGACGTTATAGGTGTGTGAGAGGCTTTATAAGCACTAGGGGGCAGAAGTGGAACGCCGGCGTTCCAGCGGAACCCAAGAGGTTAAAGGAGTAAAAAAACAAAACAAAGAAGTTAGTATAGTTTTCTTCACCCCCACCCCCGCCGCTGCCGCCAATATCATCGTCCATCACGATGATTCACTGTAAACATCGTCAACTGCCAGTTAAGGGGATATCGCCCAACCCTGTTGCCATGTGCTCGGGGGTTCTGGGGGTCTGGGTTTCTAAAGCGCCTGGAGATGACTGGTCGTAAATAGGCGCTTTACAAACCCCGCTTTACTTGATGGATCAGATGGCAGCTCAACAGCAACCCTGTCGTTGGTTTTCATGAATTTGGAGTTTTCTGATGCTCCATGTGAATGTCTGTTCAACAATTGCAGATATTTACTATGGACCTTTTGCTGGGGCTGTTTTTAAATTTTATTTATTTATTTTTTTACTGTTGAAAGTATAACTTTACGATGGACTGCTCTCTATTGCTGCTGTTTCCTGCGAGTAGGTGCAATAAAAACCGGATATGAGCCACACTTTGAATGTATGTGAGAAGAGGAAACTTGTGTCTGCAGCTGTTGCTTCTCTGAAGTTCTATCAACTTTGACCCAGAGGTCAGCTGGAGCTCCAGTGGTGAGAGGAGACCAGTCACCTCTGAACTTACACCAACTAGACACACTTCACACTCACAAAACTACAACTTGCAGGTCAAAGATGTACCAAAAAGTCTTATTTGATCACGATGTAGAAGCTCAACAAGAGGAGTAATTGCTTCACCGAACTCCTCAAAAGTGGTACGAATCATTGCAAAGCCATGGCTAGCTCCAGGCTAGCTCATCGTTTCAGACATTTACATCAGCTCTGAGTAAAAGTAAAGTTGGATTTATGTCTATTTTGCAGCTACGCATGGCCCTACTTCTGCGTTATTGTTTGTCATTTTGTAACTGTACCACCAGTAGAAAAGGACAAAGAAGACATAGTGGTCTGAAACTCTCCAAACATAACGAAATCTGGTTGGTAGATTTGTTCTGTGTTTCAGAGTGAGGGTTCACATCTACGCTGTAGCTATGGTGTTGCTTTGGTGGCTTCAGTGGTTCCAGGGTTAAGAATGAAACTGCCAAACTTAAGATGTTCCTGTACATCCGTCACCAAGGTTACATCCAGCTAATGGACACATGAATTTCACAAAAACTCCAGTGCATTATTACACTAACACGAGTTGGTTTTTCTGGTGATTCATAGAAGGAATAGTTGGAGAAATGCTAATAAAAACACGTTTTTGACTCTATGGGTAACATTGCCAAAAAAGCTTGTCTTTTTTGCAGAAGCTTCTTTGGTCACGACGAAGACGAGTTTTCTGAAGGTTTTGTTAAATCGTTAACAACTTCCTTCAGAGGTAGTTGACTTGACGTTTAAGGGGAATAACTCATAATAATTGTGTTGCAGCAGTCTGACTTTTTACACAAATAAATGATGACTAGAGTTATTGAGGAAATCTAAATTGGCCTTCAAATTCATTGCAATTATTCTTGGATGGACGTAACGCGAAAGGAGGAAAATAACATGACTGAATAAGCTTTATTTTTGTAAAATAGCTAAAGTTTTACACCAGAGTTGTGACAGAAAACGCAGTGACTGGATTCATGAAGTGAAGTGTGAGCACAGAACATAATCTGCTTCACCTTTAGGTGATTTTTAGGTAATGTTGCTGCTACTTTCAAGAGAGGAAGAAACATGTATTATTATTTACTGATGCTCAGCATTTATAAGCTCAACTCACAGTAGCTCCGCTGCTGTCTGAGCTACGTAAAGAACATCTACTCAGCTGTGCAAAAGTTGTACTGTTGCTGCTGGACTGTAGGTGATGGTAGGAACTAAGATCTACCACAGTTCATGACTGTAGGTGATGGTAGGAACTAAGATCTACCACAGTTCATGACTGTAGGTGATGGTAGGAACTAAGATCTACCAC